>VUQG01025965.1:4844-15852 GCA_015106755.1 Etia nguti | reverse complement strand
GCAGATAGAGCACCGCTTTCCCCTCCTGAGTCGCCTGATGGTTTGCCAGAATCTCTTTGAGGCAGTCCAAAATTCTTTTTCCATGGCCTCTCTGATCTCTTCCCACACCCGAGTTTTTACTTCAGCCACTGCCCCAGCCGTGTTTCGCTTGGCCTGTCGGTACCTATCAGCTGCCTCCAAAGTCCTACATGGTAACCAAGCCCAACAGGACTTCAGCCTGGTGTCTCCCTTCACCTTTGCTGTCCACCATTTGGTTTGGATATTACCACCACGAAAGGAACCAACCGCCTTGCTGCCGCAGCTCAGTGCAGCAGCTTTAGCAATGGAGATGCTGAACATGGTCCATTCGGACTCAATGTTGCCAGTCTCCCTCGGAATGCTGTTGCAGCTCTGCTGGGGGTGTGCGTTGAAGATCTCGCGGACTTGGGCCTCTGCCAGGTGTTCCCAGCGCACCCTCACTATACGTTAAGGTGTGCCAGGTCTGTCCAGCGTCCTCCTCTGAAATCTGATCCAACTCAAAGCCAGGTGGTGATCAGTTGACAGCTCAGCCACTCTCTCTACCTGAGTTTTCAGAACATATGGGCACAGGTCTGGTAATACGATTAAAAAATCAATCATTGACCTGCAACCTAGGGTGTCTTGCTGCCACGTGCAGTTATGGATGCCCTTATGTATGGGCTCAAATTGTGGTTATAAATATTTTGTACTTGTAAATCAAATGCGTAGTTGTGAACTGAATTTTGTAACCTTGTAAACCAAAATATCTGAAAATTTTATGTTTGTGCATCTATAGATGAGAATTTGTGTGTGTGTAAAAAAGATTTGTGTTTGTAAAAAACAATTTTTCTTCCTTTCAGCCGATTGGTCCATGTCATGTCAATCACAAATTTAACAATCCAATCAGAGAACATATGGGTTTGGCTGTGGGTGCCGCCTTTCACCTAGGGCAACTCCAGACTGAGACAGAGTCCAGCCTCTCTCCAGGAGACTGGCGCCATATCCCAGACCAGGAGTTGAGGTTAGCCTGACTATATCTAGCCGGTACCTCTCAACCTCACACACTAACTCAGGCTCCTTCCCCACCAGAGAGGTGACATTTCATGTCCCAGCTGCTAGTCTTGGTAGCCGGAATCGGTCTGCCAGGGCTCCTGGCTGTCGCCCGACACACATTGCACCCAGCCCCTATGGTGCCTCCTACAGGGGGTGGGCCTACAGGAGGATTGGCCCATGTCCCTTTTTCGGGCTGTGACCGGTCAGGCCACATGGACTAAGGCCCGGCCACCAGACGCTTGCCTTCAGGCACTCTCCCTAGGCCTGGCTCCAGGGTGGGGCCCCGGTAACCCTATCCCGGGCAGAGTGAACTGTTCCCTCGATTGTATACTTGATTGCCTTTTTTAAAATGTTTTTTGTTTTCTTATTTGTTAATGGATATTTTGAAAATGCCTGTTCGGGCTGAATGTTGTTGCAGCCATGTTGCTGTATATTGAAAAAAACAAAAAAATGTTGAGTTCAGCTTTACACCTCTACATTGGAGAGACCAAGCAGCCACTCCATGAATGATGGCACAGCAAACAACATAAAAGAGCCACCTCAATAGGACAAGACTCATCTGTAAATTTGCATCCAAAGAATAAAGACCACTCCTTTTAAGGATGTTCACATTTTGGAGAGTGAAGACACACTGAAAGCGGAGTGAAAGAGGCCATCTATGTCCACTGTGAACTACCAGAAGCGCGTGGTTTATGACACAAATTGTCTGCCGCCTGCAATGCAGTTCTGAGATCCCTTCCCAGGCGCCTCAATCCCCACTCATATCTTGCGTCAGGTGATCTCACATAGGTCACATGATAGGGTGAGGAAAGGTCACACAATGGTTTCACCCGAAACCTCTGCTGATGATGCAGTCTGTCGATTCCTTTTTCACACCTTGGTTCATCTCGCACAAAGGTTATGTCTGAAAATATCTTACCATTGATCACTTTGAGACCAAGAGTTTAATGAAATTAATCTAATTTATTATATCATACTGTCTTGAACGTAACCTTTCAGAAGGTGAGTTGTGATCTTAAAAATTCCCTGCATGTTATAAATGAACTGTTCCTCATTTTAAAAAGAATTTTAATGTCCCTGTCTGGGACCCGGTGAAGTCTAATTGCTTGCAGCTTCAAAATGCAGTATGAATATTCTATTCTTACATCATTTCTTTATGAATCTTTATTGTTAGAATACATATTTGGGATCACAAAAACAAGTACTGAACACTGTGTACTATATCATTATTTAGTTATAATGATGCTCATGGTTACAATAGTCATTCTCATATACATTTCCTAAACATCATTTTGAATTAGTACTGGAAAGACTCATTTTGGAAAGCCTTGTAAAAAAAACCATTTATAGTTCATTTATATAGCACGTTTGACAATACTGCAGATAATGTGTACACATCTTCAGTATGTTAGCCTCACACTGAAACACAGTTTATATAATTGAACAGATACAAAATGAAACATGTTCTAAAAAATTTAAAGTTTAGTTAGGAGGGAGAACTCTATGGTTTCTTTGCATCATAATTCAAACACTACTGAGGTAGAAAGAAAATTACCAGATTTAGCCAGTTACACCTCTGACATGTATTGACAAAAAATACACTTGTGGAATTTTGTACATGCCATTTTTCAATAAAAATAACATTCAAAAAGTTTGTTTTGCTCTCATAAAGAAAAAAATCCTAAATGTCATGCGGTCATGCAGATGTACGTCATAAGCTGAAGAACTGGGATTCTCGTTCTGTTTTTAATTTTATTATACTGCCAAATTTCCGCCATTACTGAAAAAAAAAAAAAATTGGGGGACATTAACTCCATAACTTATATAGCCAAAATATTTTACATTACCATACCTGGTAATAGATTATAGTAGCAAAAACAAACCCAAGGTTTAAATTGTTGAATCCAGACCTGTTAACACACACACACAAACTTCTTTATATTTTGTTTACAAGTAAGGCAAAAACAAAGTCTTCAGAAGAAGAAAAGTTCTCCAGGCTGCTTGAGCGACATTCCAAAGCTTTTCTTTTGATGTTGGCTGCCTTTTGTTCCATTCACTGTCAACATAATCCCACACTGATTTCATAATGTTGAGGTCTGGGTTCTGGGGAGGCCAATCCACACAGGGCTCCACTGTGTGTTAAAGAGGTATGGTTTTATTGGTTTATTCACTGGTTTGGAATCACCGAGCCTCATTTACAAACAGTGCAAATGCACAAATTTGTGCACAGAAAAATCTGTGATTTATCAATATTTTCATAACTGAATTTCTTTGTATTTTGCAAACAAATGTTGTAGCCCCTCTGACCATGCATACGAACACGTCACACCCTGGCTGCTGTAGGAATTTGAATTTACCATAACTAATAATAAAAAAACAACAATAATAATTATAGCCTTATTTACAGTTTTCCAAATGATCATACACCACAAAATAAATAGCACAGGTAAAGAAAACAAAATACTAAATGAAAACGGTGTATTCAGTGCATGCCTAAACTGACAGTTTAGAGTACCCAGCCTTCTTGGAGTACCTGGGTGTTGTACTTGAGGGTGCTTCACCTGGTGACTGTCATCCTACTGCGAGACTTCAATGCTCATGTGGGCAACGAAAGTGAGACCTGGAGGGGTGTGATTGGGAGGAATGGCCTGCCAGATCTGAACAGATCTGAGCGGTGTTCAATCCAATTCAATTTTATTTATAAAAAATGTATTTATATAATCACAACAACAGTGACATCAAGGCACTTTATATTGTAAGGTACACCTTTATATAAGTGTTGTGTTGACTTCTGAGCAAATAACAATTTGTCCATAACAAATTATGTTCGAACATAAGGACGGATTGTGACACCAGGACACCCTAGGCCACAGGTCGATGATCGACTTTGTAATCGTATCATCAGATCTTTGGCTATATGTTCTGGACACTCGGGTGAAGAGAGGTGCTGAGCTGTCAACTGATCACCACCTGGTGGTGAGTTGGATCAGGTAGTGGGGGAAATCTATGGGACAGATCTGGGGCACATGAATTTATAGTGATGTTGTGATGCTGGGAATGCCAGATCTTCAATTCCCACCTCAGGCAGAGCCTTTGACAGCATACCGAAGGATGCTGGGGAGATTGAGTCTGAATCTGAATGGACCGTGTTCAGCACCTCCATTGCTAAAGCTGCTGCACTGAGCTGCGGTTGCAAGGTGGTTGGTGCCTGTTGTGGGTGTCCAACTATAGGTGGATCACAGTCTTCAGCCTCCCTGGGAAAGGCAATGCCAGGGTGCTGGAAAGCAGAGTCCATCTGTTAGTGAAACCTCAGATACAAAAGGAACACTGTGGTTTTTGTCCCGGTCGCGGAACACTGACCCAGATCTTTACCTCTCGACGTAACTTGAGGGTATACGGGACTTTGCCCAACCAGTCTACATGTGTTTTCTGGACTGGGAGAAGGCATTCGACTATTTCCTAGTGTTGTGTGGGAGGTGCTTCAGGAGTAAGGGGTGTCTGGCCTGTTGCTAGTAGCCATTATACAACTGTTGCAAGTGTGTGGTCCGCATAGCCAGCAATAAGTCCCACTTGTTCTCAGTGGGTGTTGGACTCCGCCGGAGCTGCCTTTTTTAAATGATTCTAGTCACAATTTTTATGGACAGAATTTCTAGGCACAGCCAAGTGAGATCGACAGACAGATTGGTGCTGCGGTTGCAGTGATGTGGACGCTGTACCGGTCCGTAATGGTCTGCGTCCCTAACCTCACCTATGGTCACGAGCTTTGATGGCGGAATAAGCTTTCTCCAAAGGGTCGCTGGCTTCTCCCTTAGAGATAGGGTGAAGAGCTTGGCAATCCAGGAGGGGCTCAGAGTAAAGCTGCTACACCTCCATATTGAAAGGCGCCAGTTCAGGTGGTTAGGGCATCTGACAAGAATGCCTCCTGGGCACCTCCATGGTGAGGCCAAGGGGTAGACCCAGGACACCCTGAAGAGATTAGGAGGTGGTGACCGAGAAGAGGGAGGTCTGGGCTTCTCTAGGCTGCTTCCCCCCGCAACCTGACCCTGGAGAAGCGCAAAAAACAAATATCGATGGATGGAAAGAGGTGTAGGCTTCAACCTTCATCCACTTATTTTCTTCCACTTATGTGAGGCAGGGTAATGGGGCAGAGGCCTAAGCAGAGCAGCCCAGACCTCCCTCAACCCTGCTACCTCCTCCAGCTTATTTGGGGGAACACCAAACACGCTCAGGCCCATCTTTACCACAAAAGAATGGTGGGCAGGATCCACAGTCTCATCTATCAATTTAAAAATATTCCATTAACCTGTGTCTTGTTGTATCTTGAATGTTCTTATTTTTCCACTGAAAATGACTTCTACCATTGCTGGATGTGATCACTTACAATATATATTTTTGGTACTATACCCTTGATGCTGAAGAATCTGGATTTTCTTTCGGTCTTCATTGCAGCAAGTTTCTCATATGAGGCTGACAGATTACGCTATGTGGTCCTTGTCCTCCATCTGTTAGTCTTTTGTCTGTTAGTCATAGCGCCTTTTTTTCAAACTTTCTTTCTTACTTGAGCGACATTAAGTGTTTCAGGGGAAATGCACTCCCACTATTTCAGACTCAGTATCGCTTTTCATTTATTTTAAAAAAGTCATCACTCCTGTGGAAACACTTTGAAAAGCTGCGCCTCTTCTTCCGCACCTCTCCAATTTGGAAAGCTTCCACCTTGGACCTCAGACACTATTATTTAATTTTGTACAGTCACACTTTCTCCTCATTTCCTCCCTAGAGGTGCTAGTTTTTCTCTTTACCATATCATCACCACTTTCTCCACTTTACCTGGAGGAAAATGTGTGTCCTTATGTAGAAGAATTGGGGCTGGGCAGTCTGCAGATAGTATGCAAACTGTATGGAGATTCTACAAGGTTGTTGATTCCGAACACTTCTGATTTATTAACATAAGCAGTAAAATCAGTAAGAACTAAATAGGCAGGTCATAAGTTTTATAAATCCAACAGTAATTTTGCTTGGAAACTATTTTTTTTGCACAGGCTAAGAACAATTCCATGCAAAAGTTAGTAAATGAGGCCCAGTGTCATGCTGATAAATTAAGCCACTGTCAATCAGAAGCTTTCCAGACGCACAGACAGTACTTTAATAGGTTCATAATTTCATCAATTTTGACAAGACTGCCAACATCAGTGGCTGAAATGCAGCCCAAAACCATAACAGAGTCCCCACTGTGTTTAAAGATTGCTGTAAAACACTCACGGTTGTATCTCTTCTTGACCTTCTTCATACACACTAGCGAGTTGAATTTTTCACATTTGGACTTATCGCTCCATAAGACCTGTTGCCACTGATTTTCAGTCCAGTTCTTGTGTAATTTGGCATACGTGAGGATTTTTTCCCCGCTTCCTTTCCATTGGTTTCTTGACACACTTCCTGTTTCTGACGATGCTTCAGTGAAGAGGTGATGGATCAACTGAAGTGCTAGACGCATCTCTCCCCCTACCATTCCTTAATAACAATGCTCATGTGACAAAATTATTTTAATACAATTTCTCTTTGCCATGTGATTTGTATCAATGTTTCAATCATTAACAGTGACAATTACTTCTGACATCTTTCACATTTTGCAGGAGTTTTATATGCTTTGACAATGGTGACATTGAACCTCATGGAATGAACCTCTTCTTGCAGGTTTTACAAACATACTTGCTCTCACTTGTGCAACGTCTTGTGTACACTGTCAGTCACTTCGCTAAATGTCATCCCCTCACCCATGTGGATTCTTGTGTGATCCGTCACGGAACTGAAACCTTTGCCGGGAGATTTGCAAAGGTGCTGCCTCTCAGCTGTGTGATTTTTCATGTGAACACTCCCACCACTTTGAGTAAAAACTTCTCCATATGTTTTGCAAGAATGCTCACTTGTGTGAGACCCCATGTGGACAGTCAAATGACTATTTTGACTGAAACTCTTACCACAAGTTTTGCAAGAAAATGGCCTCTCACCTGTGTGAGTTCTCATGTGGACATTCAAATGACTGTTCTGACTGAAACTTTTACCACAGGTTACACAGGAATAGGGCTTATCACCTGTGTGGGTCCTTATGTGGACAGTTAAATCCCTCATTTGAACAAAACCTTTTCCGCATGTTTTACAAGAATACGGCTTTTCACCTGTGTGAGTTCTTGTGTGTCTTTGCAACTTTGATAAGCAGGTAAATTTTTTCCCACATGCGTTGCACTGATAAGGCTTTATACGTGTATGAGTTTTCATGTGGGCAGTCAAATTACCGCTTTGTGTAAATCTTTTTCCACATGTGGCACAAGAATATGGCTTCTCACCTGTGTGAAACCTAACATGACGTATCAAATTTGACGCATCCCTAAACGGTTTCCCACAGATCTTGCAGGGATAGGGCTTTTCACCTGTGTGGGTTCTCATGTGGTTCAGTACTTTGTCACGTCTTCTGAAATTTTTCCCACATGCTTCACAAGAATATGGCTTTTCACCTGTGTGAGTGCTTATGTGGCTCTTCAACTTTTCCAAACGGATAAATCTTTTTCCGCACGTGTTGCAGTGGTAAGGTTTTATACCTGTATGCGTCGCCATGTGCACAGTTAAATTTCCTTTATGATAAAATCTCTTCCCACATGTTTCACAAGAATGTCGCTTCTCACCTGTGTGATATCTAATGTGACATATCAAATTTGATCTGTCACTAAATGCTTTCCCACAGATGTTGCAGGGAAAAGGCTTTTCACCGGTGTGAGTTCTTATATGGACCAACATGTTATCCTTTCTCCTGAATTTTTTCCCACATGCTTCGCAAGAGAAAGGCTTCTCACCTGTGTGAATGCTCGTGTGTACTTTCAAAGTTGATACGTATTTAAATCTCTTCCCACAGGTGTTGCAAGAATATGGTTTCTCATCTGTTCTTCCCTGGCATAGAGAGTCGTGAGAAAGGAGCTGGCTGTTTGGCTCTTGTTTACAGGAACTCTGTTCCTCAAAAACTGAAGATATCATGAAGGGATTGGTTTTCTGCTCCAGTACAAGCTGCTCTCCCTCCAGTACAAGCTGCTCTCCCTCCAGTACAAGCTGCTTTCCCTCCTGATTTGTGAAGAGTTCCTCCTCTTCCTCTTTTATTTGTAGAAGTCCTAGGTCCTGCTGGTTCAGACTAGATTTATTCTCCAGGTTAAAGAGCCATTTGTCATCAAGAATGTCCTCTTTGCATGTATATTGGTCTAAAGGAATAAAGGGATACATAAAAAAACATTACTACTGTGATGAGAGGTAAATACATTTTTCACCACCAATGGTGACCTTAAATATTGTTGTATTTGGTGTATGACATTGTAACTTATTTCTGTCAGTTCACCATCTAAATGTATTTTCTTCCACCGATTTGTGTGTGCGCAGGTGAGCCTGACAGCCGAGGCTTGTGCCTCCAATTCTGCTTTTAGAAACGTTAGTAACCACAAGCCTGCAGTCCAAGAGTCCTCTGTTGGGATAATATGAGTACTAAGTACTATGAGGTAATTATTCAAGACTTTGTAGGTGAGAAAAAGGATTTTAAATTCAATTATGGATTTAATAGGTAGTCAATGAGGACAACCCAGCATGGGAGAAATAGTTTCTATTTGTAGTTCCTCTTAGTACATTTGCTGCAGTGTCTTAGATCCACTGAAGGCTTTTCTGGGACCTTTTAGAATAGCCGACAATAAGGAGTTAATATAGTTCAGCCTTGAAGTAACAAATGTGTGGTGTAGTTTTTCAGCATCACATTTGTAATTTTCGCAACGCTATGCAGACAAAAAAATGGAAACCTAGCTATTAGCTTAACTCGGACATTAAAGGACATATGCTGGTTAAAAATGACTCCAAGACTCTTCAGTTTTACTGGGGTACTTGTGTAAAACCAGAGTAAACATCATGTTTCTAAAGCTCCATTTTGTCTGAATTAAGGAGAAAAACAATTACTGGACATCCAGACCTTTATGTCTTTCAGACAAATCTGCAGATTAACTGATTTCTGTTATCAGGTCTCATTTTTAAAAAATGAATAGGAAGGTTGGAAATCGTACGGTTACATTGTAACCTTGGTTCTATGAGTGAGAGACTCTCTCTCCACTCCATTACATATTCCATATGTATGGGGTATGATGCCCCTTAGTCGTGGCATGTGGATACTTCTTTAAGACACTCCGGCTCGCCCGGCCACACCCCACAGCTTACGCATAAAACAGCTGTGCAAACGTGAAACCGGTGATAGTCTGAGTGGCCTGAAGGTGGAGAGACTGTAACCTTGGTTCTCTGAGTGAGAGACTCTCTCTCCACTGCATTACATATTCCATATGTACAGGGTAACTCTTCAAGACACCCCGTGAGGAGACAGTTCAACTGAATCCCAGAGTTAAAGTGTACCAACGAACTATTTACAAATGTACATATATACATCCTGGTTAAAGCCCTGCCAGACGCAAAGGCCGAGTCGGGGGGGCGGAGGCATCAGTCTGCCAGATGCAAGGCTGGCCTGAGCCGGTCCCACAACATGCAAGGACTGCAACTGAGCGGCCGCTCAAGGTCAGCCCGCAAGACGCTAGACTGACTGGGGAACGACGGCTACGGCTGATGGGCACCCAGCACCCGCTCCGCTAAAGAGGGGCTGGCTGTCACGTTCAAGCAGTAAAACCGTTTAAAGGTGGTGGCTGAGGACCATGTCGCTGCTGCACAAATGGCAGAGAGGGAGGCGCCCCTCCACAGGGCCCAAGAAGTGAGTACCCCGCAGGTCGAGTGGGCCAACGGGACAACCGGGACTTGGACAGGGGCCTGCCCAGGATCCCGGGATGGAACAAAACGAACAGCTGGTCTGTTGCCTGAATCGACTGGGTACGTGCAATGTACAGAGCAGAGCTCAGAAGGGGCACAGAGCCAGAAGACGCTGAGCTGCCTCTCGGTCCAAACCTTCAGTACAAGCTGCATGCAGCTCAACCGACTGGGAGGTGGAAGGTGGCAGTCCGAGAGGGCTTTCAGCAAGAAGGCAGGGTTGGGCCGAAGGACCATCCCCTTCCCATCCAGTAGCCACCTGCAACATTCACTGTGGAACGACAGCGCCTGGAGCTCACTAATTCTTCTGGTGGATGTTATGGCCAGAAGGAAGTTGGTCTTAAGTGACAGCCACTTTAACTCAGTGTTTTCCAGGGTCTCAAATGGAGGACACTGGAGGGCACCCAGGACCAGGTCCAGGTCCCAAGAGGGAGATTGGGCGGGTCCAGATTGGTTTGGGATGGTTCCAACCTGCACTTCTTGGGATTCAGGCGGGGCCCCAGAGCGTGAACATGGGAGACCAGGAGGGCAACATGGCTGTGGCACTGTTCTGCAGATTAGGCGCAGACCAGCCAGTCGCCCAGGTAATTCAAGACTCTGAGGCCCCACAGCCTCATAGGAGCTAGGGCCGCATCTATGCACCTGGTGAAGGTCCGCAGTGCCAGGGAGATGCCAAAGGGGAGGACTTGGAACTCGAAGATCCGCCCCTCGAACCTGAATATCAGGAACCGCCAGTGCCCCTGGCAGATAGGGCTCTGGAAGTAGGCGTCCTTCAGATCGACTGTGGCAAACCAATCCCCCAAATTGATGGCCTGACGCACCCTGGGGACCGTCAGCATCTTGCATCTCAAGGGCCAAAGATAACAATTGAGGCCCCTGAGGTCCAGAATGGGACGGAGACCCCCGTCCCACTTGGGGACCAGGAAGTAGCAGGAAAAAACCCCCGCTTGTCGGTCCCCAGGGTCTACCTCCCATATGGCACTCTTCCCCAGAAGGGTCGCCAGTACTTCCCGCAGCACCAGGGCCTGCTCTGGGTCACCCACTGAGGTGAAGGTCGGGACTGTTGTCATGGGGGGTCTGCGGCAAAACTGCAGGCGGTAACCCTGGGTCACGGTGGAAACCACCCGCGTTTAGA
>VUQG01025962.1:0-11744 GCA_015106755.1 Etia nguti | reverse complement strand
TGCATAATTAAGATAAAGGAACTGACCTCCCAGCCCATTGTTCCTTCCGTGGGCTGGTTTCAGTCGTTATGCAAATGTACTGTTTATAAGATTGGGGAAAGCTGCAGTCAGCTGAGACTGAAGAAGTCACTTGGATGAGTGACGAAACGTTTTTCCCACAAAACGCTACGTCCAGATGAACAGAATCAACTTTTGGAGGTTTGTTTGCTAAACTTTCCACCGCTCTTGAGACTGCCCAGCTCCTGACCCAGCATGTTTTTCGCTTGCACGGCATTCCTCAGGACATTGTCTCCAATCGGGGGCCCCAGTTCACCTCCCAGGTTTGGAGGCAGTTATGTGCTGAGCTTGGGGTCCGGGTCAGTTTGTCTTCCGGTTTTCACCCGCAGACTAATGGGCAAATGGAGAGGGCGAACCAGGAGCTGGAGACCATGCTACGCTGTTTCGTTTCCTCCAACCATTACTCATGGAGTGAGCAGTTGGCGTGGGCAGAGTACGCACACAACTCCAGCACATCGGCCGCGACGGGAGTCTCTCCTTTCGAAGCATCCCAGGGATATGAACCTCAATTCCTCTCGATCACGGAGGGAGAGGTGGCCGTTCCCTCCGTCCAACACCACATGAGGCGCTGCTGACAGATCTGGCGGGTGACTAGGGCGGCCCTGCTGAGAACGAGTGCCCAAAATAATAAGAGACTGGCTGACCGCTGTCGCATCCCCACACCGGCATATCGGGTAGGCCAGCAGGTATGGCTCTCTTCTAAGAACATTCCTCTTCGGACAGAATCCAAGATGTTGGCTCCTCGGTTCCTTGGACCTTTTTCAGTGCATTCCATCCTGAACCCGGTGACTGTCCGGCTGGCTCTCCCACGCAACATGAAGGTACACAATGTGTTTCATGTGTCCCAGATTAGGCCAGTCCGGACCAGCCCATTTTTTTGGAAGTCCACGCTTCCGGAAGAGCGAGAGTGTTTCAGCCTCTGACCCGGAAGCACCTCCGCTCGGCAGCCGACACACCAGTGCATAATTTTCCATCCAGCTGCCGCTAGTCATCCATTTCAGGGCTGAAATATTTATTGGTGTGTCCAGACGGCAGTCGACGCTGGATCGTTGCACTAAGCCTAGTAGTACAGTGTGCTCGGTAGTTGTGATGTTGCGTCAGCTTGGTAGCCTTCTCACCTGTTGTTTGTCGCTCGCCCTTTTCCTAGGGGTTGGAGGACGGAGTGGATTGTCAGGGAGAAGAAGCATGCTTGGATTATCACCGTGGAAACTCACCTGCACTGCCACCAGGAGCTGGGAGGACGAGAACACTATAGGGACTGTTGCACCTTTTTTCATATTGGGACCGTTTTTGTGAGCACTGTAAATAAAACGCACTGTCTGCATTCATCTAGAGCTCTGCGCCTGGGTCCTTCTTCTCCATTATCCTTGACAAAGGGTGTCCAACTCCAGGCCTCAAGGGCAGGTGTCCTGCAGGTTTTAGATCTTACCCTGGGTCAACACACCTGAATCAAATGATTAGTTCATTACCAGGCCTCTGGAGAACTTCAAGACACGTTGAGGAGGTAATTTAGTTATTTAAATCAGCTGTGTTGGATCAAGGACACATCTATAACCTGCAGGACACTGGCCCTTGAGGCCTGGAGTTGGACACCCTGTTCTGAGCCATTCAGAGGTGGACTTGCTGCTGTGTTTTGGATCATTGTCCTGCTGCAGAAGTGCAGTTCAGGTTGAGGTCACGATCAAATGGCTGGACATTCTCCTTCAGGATGTTTTAATAGACAGCAGAAATCATGGTTTCATTTATCAGAGCAAGTCTTACAAGTCCTGGGGCAGCCAAAAAAGCCCAACTGGCTGGTGGCCCAACCCATTATTAGGTTAAGGGAGCGATCACTTTTTAACACAGGGCCATATAGGTTTGGTTTTCTTTTCCCCTTCATAATAAACACCTTCATTTAGAAACTGTATTTTGTGTTTACTTGTGTTATTTTTGTCTAATATTTAAATTTGTTTTAGTGTGACAAACATACAAAAAAATGGGAAATGAGGAAGGGGGCAAACACTTTTTCACACCATTGTATTACCCTTCTACAGCGAGACTACAGATTCCAGAGGCTGCTGCAGACAAGTCAGATCACCAGGAAAGCAACATCACAAGCCAAGAGTCCTCTAACCACACCCCATCTCCCTGTCAGAATAGCAGCACCACAAACTTTGATTCTCCTGTTCATCGTGGGAATTGCATCCGCGCTATCACGAAATCAGTATCTAGAGGAGACCTGAACAGAGGTGTGGCCGGGTCTCTCAGAAGTCCAGCAGTAACCGTACTGCCCAAACATTGGCTGGAACACATTCCTAACAGGTCTCACACAGTCAGGTTTACACAATAGTATGTGTGTCTGCCTCTTCCACATCCCCTAAAATCAGCTTATTAACATGTATATAGAGATGTTATTAATAATATGTATATATATTAGGCCCAAAGGTATTTGGACATTGACACAGTTTTATAGTTTTGCTTCTGTACACCACAGTAGTGAATTTCAAATTATTTCAAAGCTTTTAACTGTATTTTAAATATGAGGCCCAACGACAAGTGAAGGAGGCTATCACTGGGCCAACAAAACAAAATACACATATTAGAAGAAACTCACAAAATTTAGTAGTGATCAAATCAACAATTTGGCACATTCTTAGTAAGAATGAAGGCACTAGGCTTGAAAGACCACAGGAAGACAATGAAAGTGAACAATGACAAAATTACTTCCATGGTTATAAAAACAAGATTATAACATCTAGGTCAGGAACACTCTCAAGGACCTATAAGCAAGAGATGCCTAAATTAAAGATTGTTTACAACAAGATGCAAGCCACTGGTTACACTTAAAAAAAACAAGAGGGCCAGATTAGACTTGTCCAGAAAACATCTAACAGAGTGTACATATTTCTGAAAAAAAGATATTTTGACAGATGAACAAGATTAACTAGTATGAAAATGTTGGGATAAGAAATGTGTGGGCAAAACATACTAAATTATCTGTCAAACATGGTGGAGACAAAGTTTGTATGGTGGCAAAGGGAACCGAGTCACTGGTGTAAAATGATGATGTGACTACTAATAGGATTAGCAGGATGAATTCAGAAATGTACAAAGTTATACCGCTCAGATTCAATGAAATGCTGCCAAACTGATTGGTCTATGGAGTTCCAGACTTTAGTCAGTCATTGACTACAAAGGGCAGTCCTTAATATTAAAATTATGTTAGTTTGTTAATTAACTTGGGGCCTTGTAAATAGACTGTAACTCCAGTCACGACTCACGGGACACAGCGTGCTTGTGTAGGTTGTTTTATTATCTGGCAGCTTTCCAGCTGTCTCTTGTCTCAGGTCCTGGCTTCACTGAACACCTGGAGACCGTGATTACTAAATGACAGTAGCTGCCCTGCCAGCGACCCTGGCACTGCCCCTCCAGCTTGCCGCACCACCCGTCCCCTCCAGCGGAGCCAAAGACCAGACCTCAACTACATAGATGCTGCGCAATATCTTTACTCCTTTAAAATCCACTGATTAAAATGCACTGTGGTGGTATACACTAGAGACAAAAACTACAAAAACTGTGTCTTTGTACAACAATTTATGTACTTAACTGTACATATATTCTATATCGAGGCACCAACAGTGCAAAAACAGTAGAGAAGTGCAGTTTAGTGTTGTGAATTATTAACAATTAGGCCCAGCAGACAGCTGGTAATTTTATCATGATTTCTGGGGGGATTAACTGTATATGTTTTCTATAGTCATTGGGACTAACTTGCTTGTGAAACTAGCTAATACAGTTTTTGGCACTTTCTGTCTTAGTTTAATTTCTTAGTCCAGGTGTTGCCTCTTGATTTTAATATAACAAGGATTAAACATTCAGCCCTGATCCCAGCTGACTAGTACTGAAGTAATCAGCATTTTATCAGGGGGCAGAGATATCTAAAGATGGTATCATTTTTCCCTATTCGACAACACTAGTATTCTGTGGAGAGCACTGACATTTGTAATCCATGGAAAACAAAGAAATCTGCTGTAACAGAAAAGTGTTGCATCACAAAAAGCTAATTGTTCTTGTTGTCCTTTTTCATTATAGGCCTCCACCATTTCTTGGTGGTCCTAGTGGTACCTGCAGGTCCAAGTCCTACCATCACATGGTATACAATTCTCCACCTCACTGTTCTGACAGTATTCACTCTGACCCCTTGTGCAGGAAGACTATACATTCTGTTCATCCAGTTGAAGCTGCTGGGATCATTACTGCACAGAGTTATAGAGGACACCGTGGTCACACCACCCGCTATGTGATTGTCAATGAGCATGAACCCAGGAAAAAGTTGCTGCGCTCAGCCACACGGATCCCACGCCATTATTTCATGGAGGAACCCACAGAGATCATGGAACTGTACCCACGGAATGTCAGACGCTACACACCACGCAATGCTCACAGTAAACCACGTCCTTACCAGTCCCATGCATCACAGCAACATCCAAGTGAAGAGGATGAGGAGGAAGACCAAGGGAAAGGCAGGAGAAGGTTGTCACAAGGGAAAACTCATCGGCCCCGCTCACCGTCTAACCTCCAACAGCCAGCACATTTCTACATTGGTGACCGTCTAGAAACCTACATTACTATAGCTAAAGAAAACCACACATCTCAAGGAAGATATGGGGCTCAAGAAGTAGATGAAGAGGAGGATGGTGTAGGAGAAATCGCCTGTGGAGATGAAGAGTCACACTCTGAGTCACAGGCCGGTGTGAGAGTAGCTGACCCTCTTCTTCTGCGAACCAGATGTCACATTCATTCCCCGAGAAGACAGTGTCTGTCTCAAACTCGGGCCAGGCATGTTGAGCCTCATGTGAAGTCCAAGACGAGGCAAAAGCTGGAGAATGTGCAGACTGAGTCAGACTCGGCCTCCCTGGCCTCTAGCAGTGACCAGCAGAATAGCAGCAATGACCAGTATATTCAGGTTATCCACAACAAGGAGCGCTCTCTCAAGTCTGGAGCCAGGCAAGGACAAATGGCCAAAAAGAAATCCAAAACCAGCTTTGATCTAAAAATCACTGAATCAAGTGATCTGGTCTGCTCCAATGTTTGAATTTTTTCTGTTAAATAATATATGTAGCATTAGGTATTAATTGCCACTCTGCACTGAAAGCACACTAAAAATGTAATTTCCTGTCTGTGTTTGTGTGATTCCATATCTTTTTGATGCTGTTAAATAATTGCATTAGCTATTGTGAAAGTGCATAGAAGAATAGAAAAATATCTCTACTTGTGTAACATCAACAATAAAAACATACAAAACTTAAATAATTACATTTGGTTGCCTTTTATTGAACAGAGATACAATTTTTAAATAGATACAATTGTATCCGAGCTGACTGCAATACCCAGCCTAATTTGCTGTAATCACGGAAGAGGGCGTTCACGGCTATGCGTGAAGCTGGAGACATTTCTATGAGGACTGAGGGACTTCAAAATATGACAGATGTAAGCTTGCTGTGCCTAAATCAAAAGTATATCACTTTATTAAAAGCACTGGGCTTTTTTTTTTTATTATCATGGGAATACTGGAATTAAGTTTTTAAAAAGTTCACTGAAATCTATTTGTTAACCTTGAATTAATGAATGAAAAGTAATGAAATAAAGTTTATAGATGTTTTGTTTTGAAAGCTACCGGAAGTTTATTGTTTTTGATGACGCGATATCTCAATAACTGATTCCGGTGTTTTGTTTGTACTTTCGGGAAATTAATTGTACAAAATTAGAATTTTAATGCCTTAAATCAGGCAGGGACGGAAAGTCACACTACCCTAAGCCAATGGAACATTTTTGCTTAGCTATGCTGCCGCTGCCTAGCTCGTCTCATTCATTTTGGCTAACGCTAGCTTTGTAGCGGTGGTCCACACTAACCTGACCAGGGTTTGCGTTTCTAGCCTTCGTTAGGTACTTTTAGCCGCTGGACCTGACTTGTATTGTTAAGATCCAGCGTGACTTTAGTTTTTTGTCTCCCGTCAACTATTTAACCAGTCTCCTTTGGATTAGGTGCGCAGGATTAATTGTTATTCCCTAAAATGGATTATGAACATAAAGCGAAAGCAGTGGCTGACTGCTTGATGAGCTACAGGAGAGATGAGTCTGGATGGAAAGTCTGCAAGAAATCGGTAAATGTTTCTTACTGTCTCATATGAGCTCAACGGTATATCCCTACTTTTTCTAGATACATGCTGTTCTTTGGTCTAGTGGGCTAACTGACGTGGCCCGCGTCGGTCGTTCAAAGTTCACAAGCGTTAGGTTAGGCTTTCTAACTTCAAAGCTTAGCTAATAACATTTTGCATCCCATTGATTCACTACCGAGAAGTAAAACATTTGTTTTACTACTGACTGTACTGACTACAGCTAAATAGTAAACATAGAATACGTATTGGTCGTTTCTCAGTACCAAAGTACGCAAGTTCGTGCTTGGAAAGTCAGGAGTCCGGACCAAAGGCAGACCCGTAGTCTCATAGACCATTTGCATGGTTAAAAGCAGTTGGACAGGTACTGAGGAGCCTGGGCATTCAGGGGTTTCTAAGTGAGAAGTGCGGGAGCCAGTGGAGATTTACGATGTTGGGGGTTATATGTCCCCAGAGCTTAGTGCGTGTTAGAACCTGGCAGCGCAGTTCTGGACATACTGGAGCATATCCAGTGTTTTGCTGGACCCCATTGTAGTAATCTAGCCAGGCAGTGACAAAAGCATGGAGGAGGATGTCTGCTAGTGATACCCGAAGTCAAGAGATGAGCCTGGAATAAAAATGTGCAGTCCAGAACAACACCCAGCCTGTGAACCACTGCAGATGGTGAAATGAAGCAACCGTCTGTGTTTGTTTTCTTACTGTTGATCTTCCATTGATTATATGGCATAGATGGCGTTGATTAGATGTTTTGATTTTATGCGGAAATTTGACAAGTGATTGTTGTGGGTTGTGTGATAGTTGCTACTAGGACAGTGTATTTTCAGAAGTGGAAGATCACATCAGAAAGAGTGGCTCAAAGTCGTTATGGCAGTGCCCAAACTGTGGCTCTGTACTAAAACTTTTTACTCAGTCCTTATGGTGAGTGTTCATAGGTGAGTCCCACTTGCTGCTCCTCAGTAACACTGTCTTCATGAAACGGAGCAGAAATTAGCTTCTTTTTCTCAGCAGTGCACACAGCGACTTCTCTCTGCTGAATCTGTAAAAACTAAAAGTGTTACCGTGTTAGATTAATGCCCGAAAGATGCCATGTGCTATTCAAACTATAGAGCAATGCCTGCATACATGCACGTGGCACAGTAACATAGTAACAGGGACGACTTGTGATCTGACTGTAAGTAATGTTTTGTGTTCTTCTGCATGTAGTACAGATCAGCTGTTTACACAGATGTAGGTTTATAGTATGGAACAGTTTCTACTGCAGCTCTCCTCTGGATAGATCAGTACTGAGTCCTAATCCTCTGAACCCTTTCCAGTTATTTCTTATATCAAAGCATATTGATTCTCCCTCAGCCTCCTCATTTATCTGAATTGCCTCGGTGTTTTCAGTTTGCATTGAATTTTTGAGTCACTAATTCACATTCTCTCAGCAGAATGCTGGTTTTTACTGAAGTGAACTAGCTACATCTTTGTATATATCATCCTGCAATTGCAACATGACAGTAATTTGCCTCACTCAGTAAATCTGTCCCATACCTATAAAATTAGATGAATCTCATTTTCTTAGATTTTACTTTTGTCATCTAGTGAAACTTCTTTCCTCCTCCCTGTTAAGAATTTCTGTGACTGCAGTAAAATTCCCTCCATCCATCACTGATCCCAGCTGACTAGTACTGAAGTAAAATTAAATCCTAAAGACTAAACTGCAGGAAAGGACATTACCAATGAACACTGATTATACAGCACTTTAAGCAAAGTTAATATAGATCATAATCTTGAGCTGCTTTACGTTCTTTATGCAGAAACAACTCGACAAGAAGTTTTTATTCCAGCAGTGTGATGTTCAGACTTCAGCTATGATTTTAACAAACTGTTGTTAAAAACTCTAAATATATCAAGAGTTTATGCTATGATATGGAACATGCAGTTACAATTAGCATTTCCATGATCTGCGCAATTGTTTATTATGTCTGTCGCAATGAATTATGGGACATTCTTTTTCTCCTCCCTTTTCATAAAGGATGGTCCAGTGTATTCTATGCTAAAGGAAGTATTGAAGCTGCTTTCCTTATTCTTTGGAGAATTGGAACAGCTCTTATTATGGCTGCCACACAGATACTTCCAGGTCACATCTCTCAGTTCGGATCCTGCCGAAGCAAAATGGATTTTTGGAATGCATCCATAGATTTACCTATTACAGACAGTACATGTTATGAAGATTTGTTAGATCAAAATGGATCACTGCTAACTTTACTGCTGGTATACTAGCTATGGTTCAACGTGTCATTGCACATTAATTGGAATATATCTATCTATTCAAACATACAGAGATGAGTTAGCATGTACTAATTTGGGTGGCTGTAGCTCAGGTGGCAGAGCAGGTCAGCCACTAACCAGAAGGTCGGTGGTTCGATCCCAGGCTACATGCCAAATATCCTTGGGCAAGATACTAACCTCATGTTGCCTACTGGTGGTGGTCAGAGGGCCCGGTGGCGCCAGTGTCCGGCAGCCTCGCCTCTGTCAGTGCGCCCCAGGGCAGCTGTGGCTACAATGTAGCTTGTCATCACCTGTGTGTGAATGACTGAATGTAGTGTAAAGCGCTTTGGGGTCCTTAGGGACTAAGTAAAGCGCTATACAAATACAGGCCATTTACCATTTAATTTCAGAGAATGATCCACAGGGATGTGGAGCCATGATATTCCCCCATCTGCAGCTAAGCACTGGCTGACTTTTCCCAGTAGAAAAATGTTCAACATGTGCAGAAGATTAATTAAACCATATATTGACCTGTGTAGTGTCTGTAACTGGTAAATCTGTTTTCTGGTAGACAGTGACATTCTACTTTATTTAAAAAGTTAAAAACAAAAAAACAAAACAGGAATATAGAGGAAGTCCAGATGTAGATCTACAAATGTAGCACGTACATTTGTAGATCTGTGCATGCTGGCAACATGAAATTTGTCTCAAAACCCAATGTGGGCACGCGACAAGATCTATATGTATCAGGTGATTCATGCACATCCATTTAAGGTTTTGTAAGTGAGTGAAAGGGATGCTACTTGTATTTTTAGACATTTGTAGTTCAAAATTGTGCTTAAAGGATAACAATTCAGGTTTGGATTTACACATCTGTCAAATTGCTTTGTATTTGTATGTGGATTGGCATTTGAGTCTTCAAAAGTTAGACAGAAATCACTGTACATGACTATAGGTCAGGTCATCTGTTAATCGAAAGGTTGGTAGTTCAATACCTGGCTGCTCCAAGCTGTATGCCAAATATCCTTGGACAAGATACTAACCCCAAGTTGCTCTCTGATGCATCACAGTCACACATCAATGTGTGAATGTGCATGAATGTTAGAAAGAAACCTCTTAAACATAGAAAAGAGAGAAAAAATGCTATATAAGAACCAGTCCATTTATCATGTGTAAACCTTAGTTTACACCTGGAGGTCATATACGTATTTGTAACACTTTGAGGTAAATCTCTCTGCTAGGAGAGACCTGGCAGATTCCTAGCAGTCTCTTTTAGGTAAATCTACTGCTTGGAATTATTCATCATCTCCAGGGTTTATTTAAGCTGATGCTAGCTGAGAGCAGAAAACTTTTAATTTGGTGATGAACTCTGATGACAAACTTCAAGATTAGTCATTAAGCTAATGTTAATGATAGCCTGCTGTTATCCAAGAACAGTAAGATCAACATAAAAGTGTTCCACACTACCTGGTTTATGTCCATATTCAAACATACAGAGATTCGTTAGCATGTACCTAGTTCAGAGAATGATCCACAGGGATATACAACCATAGTGTTCCCCCATCTGCAGCTATGCACTGACTGAAGAGCGTCCAGCATGGAACAGCAGCTTATTTAAACCACGCATTGACCTTCATAAATTACTGTGTGGTGTTCTTCTAACTGGTAAATCTATGTTTTCTAATAGAGCTGGTCTGTTTATTTAGAAAAAGAAACAGAAGGAGTGGAAGCCCAGATGTCACAGTTTTCCTATGGGACTTGGACCTAACATACATTTGTGGATCTCATGTGTTTTAGACATTTGTATGCACAAGAAGCTTTTGGAAAGGAAAAAATGATTCGATTTCTGCAGCTGAAATTAAAAAAGTTGCTATTTATTTTAAATGTGTACATCAAGTTGGATGGACACATTTGTAAAATTGTTTTTTTGTATGTGAATTGAAGCACACATTTGTAACTACTCAAAGGTTACACACAAATCACTTTGCACATTTGTAAATCTTAGTTTACGCTTGTGTATCATATACATTTGTAACTCTTTTGATGTAAATTTCTCTGCATAGGTTTTCAACAAACATGACACTGTATTATGGCCAAACAGTTCTCGGGGGTTTTCTGTCCTAAGAAAATTCTTGTCATTAGTTTGAAGCACAGGGCATTTTTTCCTGGCAGATGTAAACATCACAATTATTGTGTTGGATAGTGACCTTTCTAGGACACATGCAGCTCGAATAGGGCTTAAGGAATATAATTTTTGACCTATTTTGGCGTTTGAAATATGTGTGATGTCTCAGAGAGAATAGTGTGTACACATATACCCTGACTGTTTGACACAGAATAATAAATGCTGTTCACTGTTAATGTACCGTTTTCTTTGGCAGAATGATGTCATTGTGTCGTGGCGACCCTCATCTGAGTTCCTGGGGAATCTGTGAGAAATCTGCCTTTTTTCACTTCTTTTGCACTGTTTGTTTCCTGAAGTATTAAGCACACATTAAATATACAGATTAGTACTTTTCTGGAGAAAAAATTGTTGTGCAGGTAGGGCTGTGCGATATGACTAAAATCTCATATCCCGATATAGGACATCTATCGTCCCGACAACAATATAAATCACAAAAATTGAACATTTTCTGTAAATTCTGTGAATGTCGGGCAGCTCGACTTGTGTGAAGTGTTTTCAGCTGGGTGTCGTGTACCAGGAGTCGAATGTTTTAACCAATGGATGATAAGATAAGATAAGATAAGACTTTATTGATCCCAGGACGGGGAAATTTTTGCATTACCTCAGCTCAGGTACAGATATCAGAAGGAAATACAAAAATACAATAAGTACAAACAATGAAAAATAAGTAAGATAATACACTATATACAATGGTAGCATACACAGTATGTGATTATGGATATGGTTGTGGAATATGCAAGACATAAACTATATAGCTTAACATAACTATTGTACCACTACTATTCCTATGTATAGACATGCACACACACACATGTACACACTAAATATACATATGTATACATATACATACATATATACCTGCACACGTCCATACACATAGAAGGTCCATTATGCATGAAGTGGTGACCATGGATGTTCACAGTGTCCAGTGGCTTATGACATCATGACGAGGAGTTATAGAGTCTAACTGCTGTTGGGATGAATGATCTGCGAAAGCGCTCCTTCCTGCAGCGAGGGTGTTTCAGTCTCTGACTGAAGGAGCTGCTCAGCACACTTACAGACTCATGCAGTGGGTGATGTGGGTTGTTCATGAT
>VUQG01025955.1:0-42876 GCA_015106755.1 Etia nguti | reverse complement strand
GTAATTAAAGAAAAAAAAAAAAAAGAAGCAGAGAAAAAAAAAAAAAAAAAAGGAAATTCACTGAATTTACCTTAATTCCATATGAAAAGCTTTTTTCCTCATGACAGACAAGCTCCTCATCGCCCTACAAATAACCCCAACGCCTCCAAGTTTGCCCAGAAAGCAGGAGGCTCAGACGTGTGTCCACGCTGTGGGAAAACAGTGTATGCAGCAGAGAAGGTTATTGGGGGAGGCAATGTAAGAAAAAGAAAAGCTGCAGTATCAATGTGGAGTCTTGTTTCAAAATAAAACGATTTGATGACGATTTAAAACATTTCTTTCATCTCTCGTCAGTCCTGGCACAAGAGCTGTTTTCGCTGTGCCAAATGTGGAAAAGGACTGGAGTCCACAACCCTTGCTGATAGAGATGGCGAGATCTACTGTAAAGGTTTGTGTACATCAACTGATGACTAAAATTAGAATGAGTGGTTTATTGCTTAGAAAAGACAAAAATATCCCCTGGTTCACACTGATTAAATATAGAAAATGCCATTTTTTCCTTTTGTAATAAGTGTAAGTACATTTATATTATACTACCATATTTTAATTACTAAACAATAAAGTTCATAAACAGACGTATCAGTTTATAACTGACAAAATAATAAGTAAATTAAACACTTCCCATCTCTCCGTTCAAAGTCACTCACTAGTTGAGTAACTTGGTTAAAAAACAAAATGACAGCGAAAAACACTACGGCATCTTTGTTGATATGTATTATTAGTTATAAAATATATTTTATTTTTCAATGTTTGAGTTGAACTGCATGTCCACTGCCAAATTACAGGAGACAGATGCTCAAATGGGAGCAGCTCTGACACATTGACCAAGATTTCAGAAGATTTATGCATTTATTTTATTTTATTTTTTTAATTAACACCAATTCTAATGACAGGCCTCATTGATTTTATGACTGTGAGGCCAATCCAATATTTAGTGATCAATGAGGCCAATCCAATGCTTTGTGTGATATTCATTAATCAAAGGAACATCTCAGTTGATAATTAAGAATATGTTCTCCACACATTCCTTCTGTTTTCCATGAGAAAGTACTGACACGTTTATGCATTGCATAATAGTCCACTATAGGTATCTGTCTCAGTTCTAAGTTAATGCATTCATAGTTAACCAGTGGTGGGCAACTCCAGGCCTCGAGGGCCGGTGTCCTGCAGGTTTTAGATATCACCCTGGGTCAACACACCTGAATCAAATGATTAGTTCATTACCAGGCCTCTGGATAGCTTCAAGACATGTTTAGGAGGTAATTTAGCCATTTAAAACAGCTGGGTTGGATCAAGGACACATCTAAAACCTGCAGGACACCGGCCCTCGAGGCCTGGATTTGCCCACCCCTGTAGTAAACCCTTGACAAATGACAATAAAATTATATTTTCTGGTATAGAGTTAATGTTTTATATGCTTAAATGTTGATATCCTTATCAACCTCATAATTCTAACATTAGTTCTACATTCTATATGCAAATTATGCACAGGATTTCTCATTCATTTTAATTTCCTTCACAGGTTGCTATGCAAAGAACTTTGGTCCAAAGGGTTTTGGCTTTGGTCAGGGTGCAGGCGCTCTTGCTCATTCCCAGTGAAGCCTGAAGCCTTAGCTCACCTGGGACTGACATCTGGTGGGCTCTGATATCACAGCTTCTGGGATCTCTCAGTCAACATGTAGCTTATTTCACTCTGCCCTTTCACTTTAGCTACAGGCAATGAAAAATGACAGAAGCACACATCATGGAGCTCTTTGAAAATATTCACCAAGCAGAGTCTGCTCCTTACTTGATGTTGCATTAGACTCCAGTGTATACAACCCCAAGTCCAAAAAATTTGGGATCCTATGTGTATGTGTTATAAATAAAGACAGAAAGCAGCGATTTGCAAATCTCATAAAGGCATCACATGCTTAAACTGAGGTGTTTTACTATTTCATTAAAATTTTAGGTCATTTTGAATTTGCTGGCAGCAGCATCTTTCAAATAATTTGGGATGACAACAACATAAGAAGTGCAAACGTAATACTAAAAACAAAAAGCAGTAGGAACAGAGAGTCACCAATCTGGAAAACACTGCATCCACAAATTGATGATCAGGATTCTGAAATTTTACCAGAAAGTAAAATCCTGAACATACCATCATCAAAAGATTTAGAGAATCTGAAGAAATCTCGTTGTCCAAGGGCCAAAGCTGAAAATCGGTATTGGAATCGTGTGATCATCAGTAACCTCAGCGGGACGACATTAAAAATATAACGGTCATGGACATCACCTGCATGGACTCAAGAACACTTCCAGAAACCATCGTCTCTGAACACAGTTCACTGTGTCATCCACAAATGCAGGTTAAACCTCTATTATCCAAAGTGCCAGATGTGAACACCATCCAGAAACACCACTGTCACCATTAGAATTTCCCAATTCTGGGACTAATAAAATCCATCTTAACTTATGCTGTCTGGGACAAAACTCATTTAAAAATCAAATTTCAAAGTTATTTCTTTGGTCAGATGATAAAAAGTTAAATTATTTTGGAAAATATGTACACTGCATCCTGTGGACTAAATAAGGGACCATCTGACTTGTTATTAGTGCTCCATTTTAAAGCCTGCATCTCTGATAGTATGGGGGCACATCATTAGCAGTGAAATTGGCAGCTTGCACATCTGGAAAGACGCCATCGATGACAAATACAGAGTTTACAGAAACAACTCCCAGACTTTTATGGACCGTTAAAGGAAGAGGAGTTGGTAAACAGTGGCTGTGACATGTTGTTGCTATCAAATTCAAAATGGCCTTTATTTTAAAATGGTACATTTTCTCAATTTAAACATTTGCTATGCTTTTTATATTCCGTTGTGAATAAAATGTGAGTTTGAGATTTGCAAATAATTGCATTCTATTTACACGATTATATTTCCTACATTGACATAAGTGTAGCCAACACTTCTACACTGACATCTAATTCTACTTTAGTGAGTGCACAGTTTGTGTTACTACTGAGTAGTTAACAAGTTGGCTTAAACAGTACTAGGACACATACACAAAAGCAACTTGGCTTATCAAATGTTAAATTTAAATAACATCTAAAAACAATAGACAACAAGAACAAAAGAAGAAATACACTTGTACACTGACAACCGTGAGAAAACAGTCTTAAATCATGCCTCAGTTACATTCGTGCTGAAGCTTTTCTTACTGCCGAATGTTATAATTAATATCTTAAGAAATGCATTTTTTGCTCTAACACAAAATAAACGTAATGGCAAAACAAACAGTGAAAGCTTTCCTTACTTTTTGTGGTTCAAAGTTTTTCATTGTTTTTTTTGTCTGCTACTCAGATCTGATTAAATCAGTATGCATGTTTATGTGATCTCGAGTGTGCTTGATATTCTTTCTAAATGATCATCTAACTTAGCAACATGCCAATTGTTGTGGTGAACAACAGAGCCATAGTATTCAGCCCCATCTCTGGCTGCGCCGAGGGGTTGGCACACTGGCCAAAGCGCTATGCAGCTGTGGTGGTGATATTTGTAGACGAGCTGTTTATTTTGGCACCATCTATAATATGTGTGAGTCACATCGGCAAGAAAACTACAGCAGAAAGTCACGCAAACATCAAAGTGTTACAGGGAAAACCGTAACTCTTTTATAGCAATTCATAATGACTACGTGCAACAAAAAGAAAAAAAAAACAAAACCTTATTTTGTTGATATGCTTACATAAATATACACTAGTCACCACAATGTTATGCTTAATATTGTGTAGGCAATCCAGTTGCAGCTGAGGGTTTCCTGTGATGTCTGCTGTGGACTGAACTTATTCTCTCCATCCTTCATTCTTTCTTTGTACATTCTTTGTGGATCTAGTCTGGGTGGCAGTTACAGTCGCGTTTCTTAAAACCAGTTTCATTATCTCTTGTTTGGGAGTGCCATTGCCATAGGGATTTGTGCCGTTTTGGAACAATGTTTATGTGGGTGGTGACATACAGATAAGCATCAGTACTGAAGCTTTTTAAAACGACTGTTGCATTTTTAACAGCATTATCAATCACACATCCCCCGTCTGTGATTTTAATGGTGCAGCAGTTTGTGTTAAATAGGAAAACACCACAGATCCCCTTAAGCCAGTCTCTGTAGAAGGCAACAGAGTAGCACTCCATCACAATAAGATGCCTTTTTACAATTATCAATAGGTCTGTCTTTGAATTTCTCCATTCTCTCATATCGTTGAAGTAATGTTGGTGTACTTATTATATACTACTACCATATCAAATTGGAAAAATCCAAGAGCAGAGAAGGGAATATGTTGTCATGTGACCCTTCAGTGACAGACCGCTCAGTTCTGTCATATCAGACTTTAAAAGTACCAGTACTTGTCCTTTAAATTACTACAGTTTATCCACATACACAATAATAAAACCTGAATCATTTGGTTCACATTTTAAAGTTTTTTGTCTTAAAAAAACAAAAACAAAAAAAACCTTCACCCAGAGACTAGTGTGATGTACACCACATAATCCCTTTTCATCTGCATGTATGCTTCCTGCTTCCTGGAAACAGTGCTACAAACACTCAGAGGGACTGCCGATTCTGCCATATATGCTGTGGAATTATAATCAGCTGCCATGAGCTAAGAGGGCAACTCAAATCAGATGCAGGGATCGAGTCCTGACTCAGTGAGAGCAAAAACCAATTTCCTGCATGGTCTATTTTACATCCCTGCTTCAAAAAAAAATAATAATAATAATAATAAGACACAGCTTACACTATAACT
Source organism: Etia nguti (assembly GCA_015106755.1). Lineage (NCBI taxonomy): Eukaryota > Metazoa > Chordata > Actinopteri > Cichliformes > Cichlidae > Etia > Etia nguti. The sequence goes on along the minus strand of VUQG01025955.1, from coordinate 38,057 downwards.
GAAAGAGTACAAACACATTGTACTCTTGCTGTAGTTTTGAAAACAAAATGTTTTCCTAGCTTTCAGTCATCGCTGGGTGACAGGTCTGGGCTGTCCCAAGTCCCAGTCTTGCCTTTTCATCTGCCCCTTTACAAAAGCAAATACAGCCGTCTATTTGAGATTCTTCTGATTACAGATGGTGTAATCTGTCAAGTTGGTGTCCCATACTTGACAGAGCTTCAACATAGTTACTTTGTCAAACTTCTCTTTATAAAAAACTGCATAAATAACTTGGTTTGTGTTCCAGCAGTCAAGATGTCAACTGGACAGGTGGGTAGCTATCTGATTGACCTCTGTCAGCAGAAGTCTAAGTATACTGCAAAGTCATGGCAATCACCCTCTATCCTTTCCGACTGCTGCAGTTCCTGATAATGACAGCATATATGGAAACAATATAGTGCTCCGCTTCTGATCACATGCGACCAACAGGTGGTGCCCGCTATCCAGCAAATCTAGGCTTTTGCAAATTTACAGCCACATGTTTTAGGCTCTGTGGGTGGTTATGTCTGGCTGTTTGTGTCTGTGGGTAACTCTAGATCAAAGCTGCTGTATCAAATCAGGACTTGTTAGGCTATTATGTAAATGACTGACTTTCAAACTGGACTTTCATGTTTGCTGTACTAAGTGGAGAGTATGTCAGTAACACAAACATCACCCAGACACAAATAATTTCATGGATTACTTTAAGGACTTACTGTCCTTGTGAGTGTGAAATGAGCACACAAATCTATGTTCACACAGAAAGCCATATGCATCTGTGTTTTTATTTTGCTTGGAGCACACAAACCCCCAAATACAAAGCATGCACACACATGCAGACTGAGACCCCGTATCAAAGAGTGGCAGCATCACATGGTGTTGCAGTTTGTCTATGTTTAGTTGTGAGGCCTTAGCCAAATGAACACTGGAAACTGCATTCCTGTCTTAAAACCAAGGGCTTAATGTTGTCTGCAGCCATTATCCTAATCAGACCAATGGGGCCCTTCAGTCTCAAAGGGGACATGGCAAGTCTCCAGTATCTCTTTCAGTAGCCACAGAAAACCTCAGAAAATCATCTATACTAACCAGATAGTTAAATCAGCTGTAAAGCAGCCCAAAGTCTGAGGTGAAGAGGAGGTATACCCAAAACTCTGACCAAATGTCAGAAGAAAACAGGAACTGATCCTGCCTACAAATTTAAATAATTTACTTTTGTAAAAACAGACTAAAGATGAAAAATTTATTCCAAACTGCTGAGGTGAAACATTAGAATGATGTTGTTTATGCCACTTTGGCACACATTAAAGTTCAGACGCATTATTATGAAGAATAGAAGAGCAGTGATCTGTCAACACAACACAAGCAGCACAGGCGCGATTATCTTGAGACCACCCCCTCTTATGGTGTGTGTGTGTGTGCGTTTTTCTATTTAAGTCTTATTGTGATAGAGAGAAGGGCCAAAAGGGAGCTGGAGATAAATGTTTCACTGTTCTTCTCTCCATCACTCTGTCTTTGTCTGCATCCACAACATCAGCAAAGAAAGGTAAGGGCCTGGGCAGTCTTCCTGCTACACTAAATACTAGCCAGTGTACTTTTCCCTGTCCCTTTTCACTTTGTAATATATTCATTTTCAATATATAATTCTAATACCAATATATAACCTGCTGGTATTTAAGAAAAGATCAAATAATATTTTTTGTGTTTTCCAGATTATAATTTGGTCTATTTCAGCAAATAGCAAAAAAAAAATAATAGTAATAAAAAAAATCTATCACAGGTTATCTGAGCCGAAGGTGACGACTCCTTTGGGGTTTTTTTGTTTGGGGGGTTAGGTTTGATCAGTAGTGTGAAATTCAAAGATTTAAAGTTCAATTACCTACAGGAAGAAAAGCACCAATCCCAATTCAAACCATGATACTTTTCTTGTGCAAGAATTTAAAATTGTTTTTCATGAACCATAAAAGTAACAAATATGTCAAACAGTAAATTACCCGAATAGCAGAAAATGTATTCCGCTTTTTAAAAGCATTACAACAAAGCACTCCCAAATATTGATTTGTTGATCTGCTGACACTGTTATGAAGATTCTCTGCTTGTTTTGTCTAATGTGCCTATAAGCTAAATATCTGCAGGGCTATAAATTAAAACAAAGTACTGTAACACAACATCTTAGACCATTGATGGAGAAAATAATAAATAAATATCATAAATAAATAAATAAATAAATATATATGGTGAACATCAGTTATGCAGTTTAAGTCTGGAATGTTCTAAGATTTATAGAGCCAGTCTATATTTTTGTCTTGATCATACAAAGCCGTGAGGGTGAAAGTGGGAAATAAATGCTATCAGGAGTGGCTGCCATGTCGAGGGCCTGCCATGCTTTTCCATGTCTGCCATGCTTTTCCATGTCTGCCATCACTTCCCTTTCAGTGTTATCAGCACTGAGAGGCAACTAGATGATTTTATTCAGGAGGCTCAATGAGCACAAAGTAACAATGTCTGATAAATTAAAAAAGAATATTGCTAGATAAAATGTAAGTTTTGCCATCCGTTATCAATTTCATGAATAACCGACCTCACGCGTGGTAAAGAATCTGGGATAAGGGTCTTGGGATATCTCTAATGTATACTTTGAGTCTTTTAACACTATGCCATTGACTGACCCATTGTGTCTTTAAGTGGTTCCCACTGTTAAGCACTTCAGAAGCAAAAGGTTTTATTTTTGTCTTCCAGGGGGAATTGAACAGTCAAGATGCCTGAGAAAGCGTAAGTATATTGAGTTTCTATTATTATTTTAATTGCCAAATGAGAGGATCAGTTACAAACAGCAAATAGAATTTAATCAGTAGAAACATAATTTAAACATGACAGGAGCAGTCAAAAATTACAATGAATTTAATTTCCTGTCATCAATAATAAAGCACTAATGTTGGCCTTCTGTTTCAACCAACAGACCAGAGGTAAGATTGAACTAAATATCTTTACACTTACTAATGCTTCAAAGACAGCCACTTCAATCAGCATTACTGTAGACTAATAAAATGTCACACTATGATTAAAGAAACTGTGCTTTCTGCAGAGGAAATCTAAAATCTCAGCCTCTCGCAAGCTCATGCTGAAGGTGAGTTGTCTGCAGCATTTGGCACACAATAGTATCTCACTCAGAAGGATCGATCAAATAATTAAATTTACTTCATGTCTTGTGTTTCAGAGCTTGATGGTAGCCAAGGCCAAGGAGGAACTGGAGCAGGAGATTGTAGAAAAAGACGAGCAAAAGGCAAAGTATCTGGAGGAAAAAGCTCCGCCAATACAGACCAGTGGCCTCTCCTTAGCAGAGCTACGGGTACCATTTAACATTCATCATCATTTTGTTGCCACCCACAGACTAAAGCTACATGTGGTTACTGAAATTACACTTTCAAGAACTCAGTTATTCATCTCAGGACATTACAGGGAAATTATCTAACTTTGCAGACATTATGTGAGGAGCTGCATGCCAGAATAGATGTGGTGGACGAGGAGCGTTATGGTATTGAAGCCAAGGTCTTGCACAACACCAGAGAGGTAAAAAACACAAAACTGTAGCAAAATTCAAGAGAAAAAAAATATCTATAATAAATTTATATATCAACATCAAATAGATACATTTACTTAAATCTGTATGTTACTCTATAATATCTTATTTTGGCTTCAGATAACAGGTAAGGGGTTTATGTCAAATTATCCCCTCTAGATCAAAGACCTGAACATCAAAGTATTGGACTTGCGAGGGAAGTTCAAGAGACCTAACCTGAGAAGGGTGAGGGTCTCTGCTGATGCCATTCTGCGCTCCCTACTCGGCTCTAAACACAAGGTCTCTTTGGATCTGCGAGCTAACCTAAAGTCCGTCAAAAAGGAGGACACTGAAAAGGTGAAGTCACGAGAAAGAAAAGCAAAATATACCGACACAGCTACTGACAGGAGATGCTTTGGGCAAAAAAAGAAATTGGAGAGGCTTTAAAGGTGTATAGATAAACTTTGTCAAGCATGTGAGGGAATTATTCACAAGCCTGTCTGTCCAATTATAGCTGGGATAGGCTCCAGTACCCCACGCCTACCCCAGGAAAAAAGAATGGATGATTGATTATACGATTTTCATGACTGTGCAAAATATCCCGTGCTAAGCTAGAGACAGTGGGGGGAATCAATAAACCATATCTCTCATATGTATTCTGTGTATGCTGCAGGAGAAGACAGTGGAGGTGAGTGACTGGAGGAAGAATGTGGAGGCCATGTCAGGCATGGAAGGCCGCAAGAAAATGTTTGATGCAGCAAAAGGCCAAAATCAGTAAAACAACTGGCGAACAAACACCTGGCAATCACCATCACTTGCATGCCAAAAATTTTTAAGCACAAAGCATAAGGGATGCTCAGTGACTTCACATATTCGAGTCCTTTAAATACTCAGCATCTTTCCTCAACACTGGAATAAACACAGCATCTCTATTCTCATCATCCCCGAGTCATCTTGCTTTGAAGAAGTGTTCAGTGATTTCTCTGTTTCTTGTTTATTTGTTTGTGCATACACACGAAGACACAGAAGCATATCCTTTGTAATAAAATAACTGAAATTCAACTTTGCTTCACAAGCACACAGATTCAGTTCTGTACAGCTGCACACGTGGAGCAAAATTATGTGCCAAGACATAAATGTGCAGATTAACAGCACAGCCACCGGAAATATGCAGGCTAAGGTAGCATACAAAGCGCACATACTTACTGTAAGTTTGGTAAGTGAACCAGCAAAGAATAAACCCTGCGGGAAGAATCAGTCTGCCATGAAGACTCCAGGGAAACTCCAGTTTTAGCTCACTCGAGGATGAGAAACAGAGGAGAATCACAGAGGCAATGGAAAAATACCACTGTCTTAAAAACGCATCTGTCCAACATGACTGGAGTTTTTGTGGACGATTAAAAACGCCACACGGACCTGGAACTGGAGCTAAACACTGGGCTGGGGACCAGTAGTTTAAATAGACCGCTTCATTGCAGTCTGCGCATGCTCCGTATAGCCTACAAAACAAAACAAACAAACAAACAAAAAAGTAAAAAAGTAAAACCACCGCCGTTATTGAGCAATTTTGCATATGTGCTGCCTGCATAGATCAATAGACTAGACACCACGTTGTCATTTGCTGACACCAGCCAAGTGTGCCAGTGAGTTCTCGGACCACACCCATCTCTGAAAAACATATGTTTATTGACTCGATGTGAAATAGAATACGACGACGTGGATGACTAAGAACCTTCACAGACGAAATACCTTTTTCACGGTATTGCAAAATTCCGTTTAGTTACGGGCAACTTCTAGCTAAAATGCCCACCAAGCAGGTTTTCACAAGTCAGAAGAATATAGTCTCCTTTCAATGTCACTTCTCTCAGAGAGAAGGAATATGTTTCCAAAATGAAAAACAGGGAAAACTGTTTTTTCCCGCATGCATCAGAAAAAGGGAGTTCATGTGGGTTGTAACCCTGAGGTAATAGGCCTACTTGAAACAGCTGAAGTTGCTGCTGACCCAACCTGAGCATGAAACATTCCACCTGTAACCTGTTAACCACCATTTTCATGTGAGCTGGTGCACTGAGTGGTGACCGGTGTGTGACAGTCACTATTCTTTCTTTATATTTCCGACATTTATCGTAAGACAGTTTGTCAGCACGAACAGTGAAATATGTTTATTTGTTATAAAACATAATATGCGGTAGTTTCTGCTGTTGGGTTGGTTCTAATGAGGGGGGCAGTTTTGGTATTTTGCCACATTGGGTTCCCCTCCCCCTAATTAGTTACTGATGACCAAGGATGACTCAAAATATTTCTGACAGATCGCAAACTGGTGCTCTGGTCCATTCAAGCAAATTCTGATTTCACCACACGGTGGCAGTATTTGCTTGTGACTTCACTTCAAACAACAAGCATAATTTTCCAGCCATGTGGGTTCAGTCTTATGATGAAAGCATCGATTAAACGCTCAGATGAAAAAGCTAACAATTAAGCGAAAGTTGCAGTGATAACTGGTGGTACAGTAAGAAAAACAAAAAGTGCTGGAGCTGAGAGTCCGTGTGTCGTGGAATTAAAGGGAATTTTATAAGTGGAATTAGAAGTATAAGCCTAAAGGCTTACCTGTGTTGCTTTAGTAGTCGACTCATGTGCCAAAAAGGCGGGGTTTTCACCAATACAATCAAGAAGAGAAGGTGTGACTTGACTTGACGGCTTTTGATCCACTCCGCTAAACAAATATTTAGAAAGTAATATGACGTTAAAAAGGGGGGGGAAAAGTTTAATTTCGAAAACGAGTAAAGCGTAACATGGCTTATGAACATCTGTTTTACATACTATGCCGAGTTCAAACTTTTAGGGGGGCTCAGCTCTCAATCATAATGTCAGCAGTGCCTTGCAATTAATATTAATTGAATATGCTGTTTGCATATGTAATGAACCCTTTTCACATTTTCAAACCTGAGTTCAGTTGGATACACATTACAAAGTTGATTGAGTTATTACAGTGTCTAGGAATGATTCAGAGTAAATAATCACAGATTTCAATCTAATCCACCAGTTTTCTTTCATTTTAGGGTGGAGTCTTTAGTTATTAAACTGGCGGCAAAGGCTCTGTTTTTAAAGAAGTTAAGAAACTATTTGTGGCAAAGCAGATAAGATGAGAAACATGCACAACATTATTTCAGTCTCTTAATCACATAGAGGCAGTCCACCAAATCATTAAGCACTTAAAATATTATTCAGTACAGACACTGGAAAATCACCCTGTCACTCCATTGACCTGTGCAGTAAGCAAAGAAGTAACAGAGCGGTATGAATTCTGTAAAATTCTACCATTCATATCCTCCTCACTCAGATAGAAACTAGAAAATGACCAAAAAAAAAAAAAAAAGGAATCTTATAATAATTATTATAAGAGCAATTGGGGTATCCACAGTCAACAACAGTACAGCACATTGCTTAGTTATGTGAAATCATCATCAATGAATGTGGGCAAACAGAAGCTACAGCTTCTTTTTACAGTGAATAAAAGACATATACTGATCCATATCAATTTATAGCAATATTCAAAGTGAATACAGGCTGCTGGACATAGACAGGTAACATCATTTCAAATTGCTGTCACTGGATCTGGAGCTGTACTGTAAACAAACACTGAAGCCCAATTCTACCAGAATAGGAACATAATTTTTTAACAAACTATAATAATAAAGTATATCAGCTCCTTGGCTCGCAACTGGCAAAATACCAGCAGACTACTGGATCAGAGAACAAATAAAAATAAGCAGACACTTTATAAGTCACAGCATTGTCCCTGCATTGTCAGAACAGTTTGAACTTTTGCTGTATTCCAGTTAAAGTGTGTTTTAAACTACATCATTGATTTACTTCTGCATCTTCTTTCTGCCACAGGAACGAAAGTCTTATTTAGTCTATTAATGACAAATCACGCTGCTGAAGCAACAGTGCCTGTGTGTGAGTGCACTGTAATGTCATGACATCAACAACACTGGACATAAAACTTGTTTTCAACCTGTTGTAAACATACAAGTTTGGAAAACATAACACTGAAGATGATTCCAGAAAATAATTCCAAAATATGTTATTATTAGTACTATTAATATAGCTATTTTTAGGGGTGCTCTGATGAAATTTGGGGGTGCTTGAGAAGCTATGTACTATACCAATGTTAGAGATCCCTCCACAGAGCATATCTGTATTAACATGATAGTGTTGTAACCCGTGGTTTGCATTACATTTGTAATGCATGGAAAACAGAGGAACAGAAGCTTTTACTTTGTAAAAAGCAAAACTTTCCAAAAAATAATGAATGATGAACAAAAAAAAGGGTCAACATCCACCTTTGTGATTGTGAGCTTTAGCCTCGTTTCTTATGTGTATTGCAAAATATTTTTGAAATCAAAGAAAATCAAAATCATTAAAAAACTATATTGCTGTATTTTAAATTTTCCTAAAGTATAGGTATAAATATTTACAAAACAAAATACGTATTTGACAGAAAATGTGTTTTTATGGGGAAAAACTTACACGTACAAGCCAAAATTTGAAAATGTGACCAGCTTTTTTTTGTATTCTTATTTTTTAGTGGACAAATCTTTAAAAAACATTCATATCAAATGAGACTGAAACAAGACAGCACGTTATTTATTCTGGTCCACACAGTGCTTATGGGTACACAGGGTTGCATCGTTCACCCTGTTAGGAAATCACATCCACAACAAATGACCCACCAAACTGATTCTGACTCTGTGAATGAGTAACACAAAGACAACAGTGTGCATGCACGCAAAAATACAAAATGAGTAAATATAAACATAAAATTATCTGATCTACGATGTCACTCACTGTAGTTAACATTTTTTTTAAAAAGCAATAAAGAAAGAAAAAGAAAATTATGTGAAAATGCCAAAATTCATCTGGCATCAGTTTCATATTAGAAACATGTCAAGAAGTTCACTCGGTGCTGTAAAGGAATAGTTTTTACAATTTCCAACAAAGAGTAATGTTTGGGGTTTTTTCCAAGTAGTCCTATATGAGCTCATAGTTTGTTTGTCAAAATAAAATGCACTATGTGAAATTATTAATAAATAATGATGCATATAGATGAATAAAATATTTGCATAAAATGTAACTGGACTATACTTTTGACAAGACTTGTGACTGACATGTGAGAAAACAGCGTCAACCTGAAAAGAGTTAGGGTGGAGGAGGAACTCCCATTCAATAACCTTTGCAAAGAAAGTTTTGACTTCAGCTCTCAAGAGTGATCTCCTGATTGCGGGGTCGAATACATTACAGAAAACACCGGGAGTATCAAAAGACTTGGCATGGTCATAAATGTTATTGTTGGTAGCATGTTTTTGCATGTAAGGACTGAGGGCAGAGTTTATGATCAAAGACAAGGAGCAGAAGATGGAGTCTGAAAAAGGGTGTAAATTTCATGTGAGTATTGTTTTTGGTATTCTGCTGTGGGAAAAATGCGCAGTTACTTCACTGTATCACAAAACTGCAGGCAAACCTTGTAGAAATGCCATACTCATCTTCAGAATCCTAATAGGAAGTGACAGCAAATATCAGGAGAGCTTGAACCATGCAAGAATGTATTTGTGTGCACACAGAAATATTTTTATAAGTATTATAGGTAACCTAACTCATGAGAAACTGAAACCTTCAGAGAGCAATAATCCTGTGCAGTTTGGCTGAAGTTTTAAAGGGTAAAAATAGTCAAGGCAAGTCCACAGAGAATACATGTTTTCCCATTCTAGTAGATGCTATCTGCCATCTGTTTGCAGGTATGTGCCCACCCATTGTAGACATGGGCAGCTTGCCGCCATGTGATCCACTACTGGGTTTAAAAGCTTATAGCCCACGGTGAAGGACACAGTATACAATTCCCCATTGAGCCACATTGCACGAGCTGGGTAAGTCTGCATGCTCCTGTTCTGTCTTTTTAAACAATCAAAGAAAATCTGTAACTATTTTATACTTTTTTTGTTAGATGTTGGCTTCCTCTCACCCTGCAGAAGCCCAATTATTAACTTTGCTTCTATGTATATTCACATTTACAGGAACTGCATCCTAAACATGTCGGACACAGAGGATGCCGCATATGAGTAAGTACTGAATTATTTTCTGTAGAGACAAGATTGAAGTTCGCAAAGTTATGCCAGCACAAATGGAATTAAAAAGTAAAACCAAAAAAAATTTGGTCTGTTTTTTCTTTTTTCAGAGGACAACGTGAGTCATTTTGTCAGTTCACCTAACCCATGCATGATAAGTTTTTGACTGTTTCTGTTTGCACTCTAGTTTACAAGCTGCAGATTCATGCAGCTGCATGTCTGCATGCATTACATAAATCCAGCTACAGTAGAAATGCCTCACCCATATTTACTTTGCCAAAGTTCATTGCTTTTCGCTGACCTCTGCTCGGTACTGCTCTTTACGTTGTGAAGGAGAGGAATATATTATTTTTTGTTTACATAAACCAATATCTATGATAACAATGCAAAATTTTGCTTTTTTTCCTTTTGTCTGCCACTTTGATGCTTTCCACTCTTCCATTTAAACATTCATCATTACTTAACACACTGCATCTGCTAAGCTGCTGGCTTCACTGCACAGCCCACTGTATTTTTGGCATCTTGTTGCCACTGTAGAGATGGCTGCTATTCTGTAGCTTTTCTGCCAGGTTGACCTTTGTCCTCTGAGTCAGTCCTCTCAGTCTGAGATGTGAGATAGTTCACCTTTTATAAACATCCCAGTGGATCTGTCCTTTCCAGTCAAATGGTGCAGTGGGTCACCATTGCAGAGACAAACGATCATACCTCTATTTCTGTCTCCTTTGTGGGGCTGTCCACCCAAGCCCATGTAAAGCTTGGCTGAAACCAAGCAGCACCTGTCTCCCTCTATGGAGATAACAGTAGCTGTTAGTGAGTAATGTAGGTCAGGCTATGTTCTCAGTAGAAGCCCTTGGGGAAGGTAGCAGCAGGAGCACAATACACACTCTCAGTTTTATTCCTGTTAGAGGACCTCCTGAATGCTGGTTTGACTTACCTTCTTTCAAGAGGCTGAGTTTCCATTTGTGTCCACAAATGTTTGATGGAATTTTTCTCCCTACAGAGGTACAGTGAGGATAGGGGGAAAAAAAAAAATCCCAAAAAACAAAACAAAACAAAAAAGCAGAATTTAAAGTACTCTGAAAACAGGGAAGCTGGTCGAAAAATCCCAAAAATTATTTCCCTACTTTACTGACATTTTTTGTCTTTGGTTTAAAATGAATCTTTAAATACAGGAGAGTGTATTGACTAAAGCCACTTGTCCTGCATTGTCTGGAACACTATCCAAAAAAGTTAGGATGAAATAGCTGTCCACTTGTCTGGTAGGCACAGGGTAGAATATAAAAGCATTTCAAAAAATAAAGCTAAACTCTGTAATGCAAATTCAAGTTTTTTCTTTGCTTTGATTTTTTTCTTGTGTCTATGTTGTAAGTCTTAAAGCCTGTCTTAAGTTTGAAATTGCTCTCATAAATATACTATGTAGATGGCATACTTTTGAGCAACATGGTGTGTAACACTGACACATTAACTGTTGCTAACTACATGCTTGATTTACACATAAGGGGACAAAAAGATAGCAGCAGTAGAGGAGAACATATAAGGTATTACTGCTCCAGCAGACCATAAACTTTCTACAAACACACTGCCCACAAATATAGCCAAATGACATTCACTTTTAGTTCACACCTGTATGTGATAGATACAGTATAAATTACTAACATTTACATATGCTTAATCTGAGGCTTAAACTGAAAGACAAAACAATACTGGTAATAAAATGAAGGTAAATATAATATTAAAATAATATAGTCGAGCAAAAATAAAAAATATAACACAACTATTAGACAAAAGACAGCATCATAAAAAAGCACTGTAACTCTATTAAAAAATGAAGTGATTTAAAATAATCAGATTTTCTTCTTACATTTTCAGGTAAGGTATTACAAAGCCATGGGACCATTATTGCAAAGTAGTGTCACTTTTAGATTCAAGCCTAGACTTTGGAACAGAAGGGCCCCATCTAAGGACTAAAGTCTGCAAACTGGCTTATAACAATTCTGTTATCTCGCTTGGAGGGGTTATCCAGATGGGCTTTAAATAACAAACTTTTCATCTATGATGGAAAAGAAGGAATTCGAAAAGTCAGGTAAAAGGAAAATAATGTGTAAAAACATTAAATGCTAATATTTTTTACAATTTTCACTACAGGGAGTTCCATAGTTGAGAATGTACCTGAACTACGGAAAATAAATATACACCTAAAGAAAATACATGTTAGTTATAAGAGTAAGTAGTTTGTAAGTAAAGTTATAAATTTTAAGCGTTAACTCAAAATGTTGCATCCATAGATAAACATTCTTTGTATGGACAGAGGCCTCTGTTTAGACAGAGGTCTAAACTGGACAAGAAAAGCTTGTATGACTGCATGGTCCTTTATATCTATCATCTCTTTGGGAGATGTTCCTCTTAACGCACTCAAATACTAAGTGCCTTACGAGCCTTAGGGTCATTCCAACTCCATCATCACTGACAGCCACTTAGTGACTAAGTGACAGTGACTAATGGTTTTGTTGCGTGAAGATTTTGTGTAGGTTGCGTCTCATTATTAGGATATTTACTTCCACAGCTTTAAGCTTTTTGTTCCTTTAATCAGTATTGACATTGCATCTCATCTTTCAGAAGATGCCACAGAGGAAAATGAAGGAGGTACTGAAGGATTATTTACAAAACACAGGAACTAATATTTCTCAATGCTTTCATTTAATTTACTAAATGCTTTGATTTTTTTAAATTCTGTATACACAGATGATGCAAAGCCCAAGCAAAAGTAAGAACAGTTTTAAAATATTTGTATAAGTCAAACACAATACAATTTCCAATAAAATACATACTTAGGTAAATTTTTTATTTTTGTTTTCCTTAGGCCTAATTTTGTGCCTGGCTTGGCAGCTCCCAAGATCCCAGATGGAGAAAAAGTGGACTTTGATGTAAGTTAAATTTAGGGCCAATTAAAATTAATGAATAATCCAAACACTTGTAAACTTTAGTCTTTTGTTGTTTAAATAAAATATGAGCTTGATGTTTTCAGGACATTCAAAGGAAACGAATGGAAAAAGACCTGACTGAGCTCCAGACTTTGATTGAAGCTCACTTTGAGAAGCGTAAGAAGGAGGAAGAAGAGCTTATTGGCCTCACACAGCGTATTGTATGTTATTTTTTTCTTTTTATATTTTCAACAACCATTTGATTATGTTACACTTCAACTAAAAATGTCCTTCCTTTTCAATATCAGGAGAAACGGAGGTCTGAGAGAGCAGAGCAGATGAAGATCAGAGCAGAGAGAGAGAGAGAACGGCAGAACAAACTAGCAGTAAGTGTAGTTACTACAGAGTAACACTTTCAGATCATAACTGCAAGACAGATATGTTTCCTACATGTTTAAGTTGTCTAAGAAACCACAATTTTACCTATAAATTGTATTCAGTTTAGTTTGTGCAAATTCAGACACTTTCAGCAGACAAAATAGTGTGAACAATCAAAGGTACTCTATATCATTTCAACAGGAAGAGAAAGCCAGAAAAGAAGAAGAAGAAGCCAAGAAGAGAGCAGATGACGATGCAAGGAAGAAGATGATTCTGTCCAACCTGACTTTCACTGGATACAGGGTAACAATCTAGTTTACCATTAAAGCATCTTAGTATAAAGTCCGTGTAAAAGTGCATTTCCACTTGTGCTTGTTTCCTTTCCAGCAAACACAAAGCGGGACAAAAAAACCAACAGAAAGAGAAAAGAAGAGAAAGATCCTGAATGATCGACGCAAAGAATTAAATATTGATCATTTGAAAGAGGACAAACTCAGGTAAAAGGACACTGTAGTTACTAAAACAGTTACTAAAACACTAAAACACTTTACTTTCTCTTGATTTATTTGAAATATCTTTCATTTACATAAAAATCATCTCTATTCATCATCTGATCAATATACAGTAAACTGTCATAACATTTTCTCTACAGAGAAAAGGCTAAGGATCTTTGGGACTGGTTACGCCAGCTAGAGGCAGAGAAATTTGAACTTCAGCAAAAATGCACAAAGCAGAAGTACGAGGTAAAATGTCAACAGATTCTTGATGTTGCAGCCACTTGTACTTAAGAAAGATTTCCTCTGAGTGGACAGATTCTAGGATACAGGCCAAGATGAAAACAAAAGATGAAAGTGTGGTGCCTGGGAACACCCATTACAAGGAGTCACAACTGTTTTCTTATATATTATGAGTGGAACTCAGCCAAAGATCCAAAATAAAAGGGATAATATTGTCTCTCTGTGTTAGCCCTGCAAGAGATTGGCCAGGGTATACCTGCCCTGTGGTAGCTGGGATAGGCTGTAGCCCTGGCCCCATGACGCTGATAAGCGAATAGATGGATGGAGATGACTGGGTCAGAGCAAGTGGTCCAAACAAGGAACAGTGGTAAACCAGTAGCATGGATGGCCAAGGCTCATTGATGCACATAGGGAGTAAAGGCTGACCCTTGTGTGTTGAGATCCAACAGATGTGCTACTGTAACTCAAACTGCCAACAAAGTTAATGGTAATTCTTATTGCCCCTACTGGCGCATTTGCACCACTGAAAGTGCTAAAAATGGGCACATAAGGATCAGAACTGGACCACAGAGCAATGGAAGAATGTGGCCTGGTCGGATGGATCATGTTTTCTTTTACACCTGGCAGCAGGACACCAGTGATACCTGCTAGGAAACCCTGGGCCCTGCTGGATAAACAAGTACTTTCCATGGAGGCCCCGCCTTGCAGCTTACAGGGCTTAAAGGATCTGTTGTTAACATCTTGGTGTCAGATGCCACAGCACACCTTCAAGGGTCTAGTAGATACCATGCCTCCATGGTTCAGGGCTGTTCTGCCAGCAAAAGGGGGATCAGCACAACATTAGACAGGTGGTCATAATCTTATGTCTGACTGGTATAAATTTAACCTCCCCAGTTACTCTTGAAAACAATTATTGTAGTTTGATTTTCTTTGCTGTTTTTCCAGTTGCACAGTTTTTATGAAGACGTGATGATTTTTATATAGTAAAGCAAATGCCAAGAAGTTAACATGTTGGTTTTTCACAGTATAGATATCAATGAACTGTTAAACTAATGTTTTCTCAGGTCACGGTGCTGAGAAATCGTGTCAGTGATCATCAGAAAATGTAAGTCTATTCTGTTGTGGTTTCTGTTGTCAGTGAGTAGCAAAGGTAACGTACAAAAATTAGGATTTTATTTGGTGCTTTCTAACACATTGCATGGACTAAAGACTGCAAAGCTGGGTAGAAATGTAGAACTACAGCAAAGTAAGAAGAGAAAGTAGTAATGAAACTTATCAATAAAAGGTTTCCACCTCCGCTCATTTCAGCTTCCCCCCTGCTTTCTAACAACAATGGTCTCCATTCTTTTGAAACAGTAGTAGAAGTAACTGTTTGTCTTGGCAACCCCTGTAGTAGGGCTAACATTTCCTGAATATATCCAGTCAAACAGGACTGGGAAAAGTGTATGCTGGCATGTCTGAAGAACATATACACACCCAAACTAAAACCATGCATATTTTTCCAACTGACGCCATATAGGCTTTACAATAAATATAGTGAGGGACTGAATAAAAACTAACAAGTTCTAATACTGGTTTTCATGCAGAATATGCAAACCAGGAAAACACCTGAGTCAACAATTTAAAAAAAATTAACAGACTGAAATAAATCCGAATTTATAAAAACCTTCATAGGTTATAAAGGTACAGGGGACACGAACTTGTGTAGCAACAACAGATAAACATAGTAGGCAGTTATTGGTTAGCACATCCCTTTATACAGCTATTAAAAAGCTTTGAGTCACTCCAGTATCTGAGGGCTGCTTTTGTAGCGTGTTCTCCAACCTAAGTGAGTAGAGTCATGGTAATTCTATATTTAGATAATATGCACAAAAATTTGCACAGTTTATTTTTTAGTAAACATTTTTCATCACTTAAAAGCTTTCACTAAAGTATTTTAACCCACCATATTCTGAAAAGAATTGAAATGATAATGAAAACGTTACTCTTGCAAGCTACTGAAATGCACCCAGTGTGACATCAAGTTTGTAGAAGCCACAAGCACAAAAGATTTGACATGGGTCTGTAAGTATCTTGACAATTTTTTTGTAATTTTGCAATTTTGTCGATGTACATTGAGGTTTAACAAAATATTGCACTGCATTGCAAAAATGACTTTTTCTACAGTCACCCATTTCTAAAGGCTCAAAAGTAATTGAGCAATTTTCTGATAAATGGTTTCATGGCTAGATAAGGCCTCTTCCCTTGTTATTCCTTGACATCTTAAACATATAAAGGAGTTTATTCCAAATGTAAAATTTGCATTTGGTATCTATTCACTTTTTATTTAAAATTAGGTCCAAAGACATGTTCATGCGAGCGAGCGAGGCCATTATTAGTCTGAGAGATAGCATCAAAGAGATAGCAAAAACCTTTGGAATGGCCTCATCAACAATCTGGTTCTTAAAAAGAAAGAATGCACTGGCCAGCTCACCAACTAAAAGGTCTCAATGACTGCAGAAGACAACTAAAGAGCATGATTCAAGAATTATTTCCATGTTTAAGAAAAAACTTTTTTTTCAACATCAAACCCAGTCAAGAAAACTCTCCAGGAGGTAGTAGTATAATTGATCTACCTCCAAGAGATCCAATCATAAATGGGCATAAAAAGGATTTAAAGTGCAAACCACTGATTACAATCAAGAGCAGGAACAGCAGCCAGAAAATAGGTATGAGTTTCTAGCTTGACCAGAAAACATCTAAAAGAGTCTGCACAGTTCTGAAAAAAATCTTTAGACAGATAAAACCAAGAGTAACTTCTACCAGTATGATGGTAAGAAGTAAGAAGAAAAAGCTCTGTTCTGAAGTATATCACATCATCTATTAAACATGGTGGAGGCAATGTTATTGCACAAGTGTGTATGCCTGTTACTGGAACTAGGTCACTAGTTGCGATTGATGTTTTGACTGCTGATAGAGATAGCAGAATGAATCCTGAAGTGTACAGGGCTACACTCTCTGTTCAGATTCAGTGAAATGCTGCAAAACTGATCTTAATGCAATTACTGCTTAACAGTGCAAATGGATATTGACTCGAGTTACTTCAGAAAAAGCAACCCAAGACTTTAGCAAGACAAAGAAATGTGATGTGAAAAAGTCAGTGACACAAAGTTCAAATGTTAGAAAAGACACAGGTAAGTCCCAAGACAAACATTTACCTAAAATAATTTAAATTTCAAATGCAGCCTCAGTGACTTATTTGCATCACTAGAATGAAATACATTTGTAAAGATCATTTGAAGGGTCAGCGCACAAGGAATGCAGACACTCAGCCTCGCATACGGGTTTTCTCAAACAGATATACGACCAGTGGGATCGAATACAAGGTTCAACAAGCAGTACAGATGACCACCAAAAAGCTAGGCTGTGTGCTAGCTGATATGATGATTCTCTGTTGACTTTCATTTTATTCTCAGTTCAAAGGGTGGCAGGAGCAAGCGTGGCCTGAGGAAGTAACGTCTGACATCAGCTGGAGAAAAACCAGCTACATCAGCCATCCGTAAACGACTAAGAAACTGGATAATAATATTTTCTTAATACTTGAAAATGCAAGAACAATAAAAAATAAAAAAAAGTACACTCTTTTAGATGTTGTTTGTGGAATAAAGTGCATGTTAAGTTACTGATGGCAGACTGATCAGATGATGTGGTTCAACTTGTGTTCATCTGACCATGTGTAACACATAGGGATGATAAAAAATGTTTAAACTGTATCCAAAAGTTTGAAAACTGACTGAAAGAAATCAGAGCAACTGAATCAATTCTGGTGTGTAGGATTTTGTGACTGCAAGGAATTTAAATAAACTTGTATCTAACAAAATGGACCGAGTGTTTGTATCTGTTGCTCCAGCACTCGTGGGAACTTACAGATGAATACCAACTCTGATAGTTATAAAAGCCACACCTGCTTTAATGAAGCCAGATTGTGGTTTTTTGCCAAAACTGGACTTAATAGTTTTATGTGACAGATTCCAGTTAGTTTACTTTTACTTTGCGATCCTGTTTTATTTGTGGCTTTTGACATATGACATCCACATAGAGTTGATGCATACATACAGTAATACAAGCTTTCTATTAATGAACACATTCAGACACATAAATCTCCAGTGTACAATGAAGTGATTATTTTAAAAAAGGCCAGCGGTGCCAGAAGTCTAAATCTAAATAATACCCACGGACCCAAAATCCCCTCATGGCTGTTCAGTGGATTATGTGGTTTGAAATGTAGAGGACCAAAGTTCAAATCTGGTCAACAGTTATATAATAGAGTGAGCGCAACAACAGCTGCAGTGCCTGGATTAATAAAATAAATCATAGGGGTGGAGTAAACAGAATGCGAGAGATGAGTTGCTAATTTGCCCTGAAGCATTTCAAACTGCAGCCAAGGGGTGTGACAAGACATGAATGAGATTGGAAACCTCTTCATGCTGAACCAGTGACCGCGAAAAAGGACTTACTCAAAATTCTTGGATCATCACCTTTGCAGCCAAAAGAATATATTTATTTCAACTTTATTACCAGTACTGTGTTCAATACAGCTAGCTAATTTCAAAATGGCAATCATACATATGAAATAGATGGACATCTCAACAACAAAAGTTGTATTTAAAAATAGAGATACACGGCAAATGTCCTACAGCAGGCATGTTAACAGAATATCATATATTTTTTATTTGGTCATGTTATGCATTGTCAAAATGTTTACATATGCATTACATGCTATGACACACATCTCAGTGCAAGATGAAAGCCTAGGCATTGTGTCACTATCTATTTAGGCAAGCTCATGGTTCCAAAGTGAAGGCTTGGACACAAACTGTATATAAAAACATGACATGACACCATTAAAAATGAGAAAAGCAAATAAAAGTGTGCACTTTCTGCATTTTTGCTCTTATGATACTTGACTTTCACCCCTATTTCAACAAGGAAACAGAATTTTACAGCATATAAAAGATCATGTAGTGATTTGTTCATGGATGCACTATGTAGAGTTTATGGATGAAATGGGAAATGTTGCAGCTCTGCTTCTGTGATTTTATGTCCTGTGGGTGTGTAGACACCTTGCAGGTGAGTTACTTCAATGAACAACTTTCAGAGGTCTGATAAGCTGTTCTTGTTAATCAACAACTTGAAGTGACCGCTGTACCGCCATGGTGATGTCATTCACAAATAGGGACTTGCTCATCCCTTGCTGCAGGATAAATAGTTAAATATAAATGAGTGTTCTGCATCGGTCAATACACTCGTCTAACAGTAAGCGGTGCATTCAACTCAAACATTAACCTCAGCTGCGCTAATGGCAAAGGTAAAAAATGATTTATCTTGACATGGAACATGTGCAAACAAAATCCCCCAAGTGTTTTATCAGACCTGAGCTACGAGATTCCTCACTTACATCACTCACGTCTCATTCGTTTTTAAGCCGGCATTTCCTGAGAACACTGCTTAATCCTTCAATCTTTCTACATGTGATTCTCACAAATACCTGAGAGAGGCGTGGAGTCTAAGTTAAGATAATCGGAGGACACACCCAAACATGACAGATCTTGGGACTCACCCGTTTCAGGAAGCTTTGTAAATCTTTGTCTGACCAAAGTTTGTAGAGAAACAGGGCTGAAGCTTTGCTGGATTTAGGGAAGTATCTATGAGAGAGGGAAAGGAAGTGTTTAAACTGGATTGAAAGCATGAAATTCACATATACATGCCAAATACAAATTCCTCAACAAATCATAGATATCCCTCATGGCTTGAATAAACCTGTTTATTTATTTATGTCATACAAACCATCGACTTCTCTGCAGTTAAACAAAGAATCTTACATGTTTTTGCTGAGATCGTTCAGTGAGTTTATCAGCTTGTTGTTTAATAAGTTCTTGTTCATCTCGGGATTCCTCATAAACAGGCAGCTGGCAGCCTGGCAGGCCATGGCAAGAGTATCATCAGATTCATTCCCTCCCGTGGTGCCATTGCTGAGGATAGCCAGCAGCTCTGGAAGCCCTTTACGACCTTTAATGATAAGATAAACAAAATCCACTGACTGAAAAACTATTGTTTTATGTCTAGTAAAATTAAAAGTAAAATGCTTTTTATTTTTAACGAATATTGTTAAACCTATATTATCTACTTACTGATTTAGATTTAGATTTAAAATAAAATACACAATAAAGGCAAATACAAAGATGTTGAATTAAAACCGCTTCTTACTGATGGCATTGTGCAGGACTGGGTTCTTTGTCAAGTTTGCTATTAAACCCACTGTGCTCCTCTGCAGGTTGACTTTGTTTGAATTCAAGAGGGGACTGATAACCTGAAGCCCATTCAGTTTCTGCACAATGGTCTGACCAATTACCCTGGAAACCTGTGGATACAAGAACCCATATCAGCCCCTGAACTCAGCAAATGACATGACAGCTGTATGTGCAACCAAAATTAAGCTTTAAAAGATAGCTATTTGTAACATATTTCTCCTTACAAGGCCTTCATGTGCAGTGAGACTCTGCAATATTCCACAACAGGCTTCCCGTGTTTCTTCTCGCTGGCTAGAGCCGAGCAAAAACAAGTAACTCTCCAGGGTTTTGGAATGAAACAGCCAGCTTGCCCCAGCAGGTTGTGACTCTTCAATAACTGGGAAGTCAAAGTGATACTGGACAAGAAAGAGAGCATACAATCTTTATCTATCTCTGGCCTACTAAACTGTCCTCCATAAATGAGTTGAAAAAGCATTTTTTTAATCTCTAAATGCAGGCGATTGTTTTTTTAAGTAGTGGAGACTCACTGTGTTCATAACAATTTTTGCAGGAACATAAAGTAAATCTGGGCAATTCAGAAAAAAAGTGATGGTATTAAATGCAATACGGTACTACAAGTTGAAACCCATCCTGGTTGCTCTCCTTATTAATGTGCCTATTTGGATTTTTTTTATACAGCACATTTTATCACAGATGATGTCACTGTGCTTTAAGTTAAAAGAAAAATCATGAGTAAAAATGCAGAAATAATGTCATTTAATCACACAACAATTCATCCCGCCGCCCCCAAAATCATAGCAACTCTACAAAAAGTTTAAAATAATTCTGTTGATTGTTAAAAGATTTATTTTAGAGGTCTGTTTGGGTTATAAGCCAAAGTCAGAGATGTACCAAGGGGACACACCTTTACGAGATTTGTAGACTATTAAAAGATTTTTCATTCTCTGTTGTAAGTACTGAATTAGTCATTTCCGCACATGTCTAAGAACTGTGGTTTTTGTTTTTTGAGTAAACAATTTTTTAAGACAGTTCTAATAACTATCGCAGTGGTGAGATGGAGGTATAAACCATTTTCTAAGCATCAGTTTCAGATACACTGAAAAAAACACTGACTTTAAGTAATTTGTCAACTTTCCATGTAATTTTGTTGCATGAGTAAAATGTAAAACATTAAATTTAATAGAATCTGGTCAAATTAAATTTACTTGATCGGTATGCCAATTGTATTTCTCTTATTAATTGATTATTTGAATAAATTAACGTTTGATTTTAGCTCCATTGAGGGTGAAAAATCTATGTTCTTTAAGTTCTTTAAGTGATAATATGCTATTCAGGTGATGTGACTTTAAAAACTGACATCCAAATCCAAAAATAATGTTTGAAGTTTCTGTCTCTTAGTTTTGTTTTGTTTGTTTTTTTACAAGAACATGTCAGTCTTGTTTCGAATCAGCTCTAAAAGTTTTATCAAATGAACAACAGACTGAAGTATAAGGTTACAACTATCACAGACATTTAGGAGCCAGAACAGAACATTTCCCACTGTCAGTGTAAGGATTTCAAACACTGGAATTAATAATGACTTCTATAATGTCTGTGCAAGTAATAAATCATTTGTCAGCAAATCCCCTTCTAGCAGAAGGGAAAGGCAGGGATAACAGGTTCTGTCTAGACTGACGTGTACTCTTAGGTACTTTTTAAACTACTTCTCATAGTTCAAAAGTACTACTTAGGACTTTATCCATGCTAATATGTACATTTATCTTTCTCACCTCACGTTCTAGTGATTTGCTCCGAGTGCTGAAACAACCGATGGGACTGATATTGTCCTGGCTGTTGCTCCTGTATATGTTTTTACCCAAAGCATTGATCCTGATGAACAGCTCAGGAGCCTCGGCCTCCAGCTGGAATGTCAGATTGTGCAGGATGCACACACAGTTTTCGACTGACTGATTTCAACAGGGGAAAACATAGAAATGATAAAAGTCAGACATAAGAGTTCACTGAGTTCACTGACATAAAACGTGTGCAATGTAAACTAATAAAAAAGATGAATTCAAATGAATTTTTATTGACATAGCACCAAATCACAACAGTTGCCTCAAGACACTTTATATTATAAGATAAAGACCCTACAATAATAAACATAGAATAATGGAGACAGGTTTTCAATAATTATAATAATTATATCATGAGTTATTATGGAAAATTACTGTAAAATGACAGGTAGTTCTTGACTACATATAAAACTGTGTGGCACTAAATGTGAGGTCAGTAAGAGCAGGTAATTATGCAGAATTAAATGTGATTAGAAAGAATAAGAAATACTTTTTTTAATAAGCTTTTTGAGAAATCTAGGTTCTCAAAAACGTACGTACAACCTGAACACAACAGTTATCCTGCTTTCTCTATAGTATGTTATGCAAAACTTAAATATACAATGCTTTTCCCACTGTTTACCTCATCATCTTCTTTTCCTGTTTGCACACACTCTTTGACATAAGCGACCAAACAGTCAATCAAACTGCGACATTTTCTCATCGTCTGTCTGTAGCTTTGCTTAGAACTGCTGAGGTTTCTGTTGAAATTAAAACACAAGATACATGCTAATTAGACACCTCAGAGTAAGAAATACTGTTGGCAAACTCATCTACATTTTAATATAGATAAAAATGTGAAAGTACAAGCAAAGTATATAAATGCTTTACTCAATCACTGTAGGTACTGCACTGTATTTATCTGTTAGACTAAAGCAGTTACACAAGGCCTCGCGGGAACGGTATCAAGAATTCCCTCGAAAGAAATCACATCTAAGAACAATTGAACCTTACCTTAAAAGTAAACAATGTTAATCCTGTACAGTCATTATTAAAACAGAAAACAAACAGCTGCAATGTAGAATAATACAGGAAGTCAGGCAGGTGCTTTAGATTGGAGTCATGTTTTTAGCAGATAACTTATCATACTCTACGTTATTAGATTACAATGTATTACCAACAATTACAACGGACCTCTGAAGACAACCTTTCAAAAGCACCAACCCCGATAAAGAAGGTAGCTTACCTTAAAAAACCCTCATACACATTTTTAACACATGTTCAAATTGGCTCAAACAGATTTTTTTGAGTTAGTAAACTACCATTATAACTTCATTATAATAAGAGTTAAATCTCTTAATGTGTTTCTGTAGCTCTACCATGCTCCTGACTGATAGTGTATGACTTAGAGCATTAGAACAAGTATTCGTGATTTTCGGTATATTGCACTGAGGACATACACTCACTGGCCTCTTTATTAGCTACTCCTTGTTATGTTTGGATTGGACCCCTTTTTTGCCTTCAAAACTGCTTCTTCTTGGCATAGATTCAACAAGGTAGAGCAAACATGTCTCAGACATTTTGGTCCACAGTGTTATCATAACATCACAAAGTTGCTGTAAATTTGCTGGCTGCACATCCATAATGCAAATCTGATAATCCACCCATAGGTGCCCTATTGCATTGAGATCTGATGTCAAGGCCATTTGAGTAATTGTCATTTTCAAGAAACTAGTAAGAGTTCATTTGAGCTTTGTGACAGGGTATGTTACTCTGCTTACAGCAGCTATCAGAAAATGGGTAGACTGTGGTCATAAAAGCATGGACATGGTCAACAACAATACTCAAGAAGGCTGTAGTGTTTAAATAATGTTCAGTTGTTACTAAGGGGCCAAAGGCGTGCCAAGATGATATCCCACACACCATTACACCATCAGCAGTATGCACTGTTCATGCAAGGCAGGCTGGATCCATATTTTCATGTTGTTTATAGCAAATTCTGACACTACCATTTAAGTGTTGCAGTAGAGATCAAGACGGACCAGAGGACATTTTTTCCAATAATCTTTTGTCCAATTTCAGTGAGTTTATCCACACGGTATCCTCAGTTTCCTGTTCTTATCTGACAGGAGTGGAACCTGGTGTGGTCTTCTGCTGTTATAGCCCATGTGCTTTAACATTCGATGTCCTGCGGTTTCAGAGGTGCCGTTTCTTTAGGCCATCGTTGTATCAGTGGTTATTTGAGTTTCTGTTGCTTCATCAGCTGAAAGAAGCCAGGGCATTTGATTCTGTTCTGAGACGTCAAGAAGGCATTTTCTACCAGAGAACTGTTGCTCACCGGATATTTTCCCTTTCTTGGACCATTCTCTGTAAATCCTAGAAATGGTTGTGTGAGAAAATTCCAGTAGATCAACAGTTTATGAAATACTCAGACCGGCCAATCTGGCATCTGATAAGATATTTATGTTAAGTAGTGGAATAGGTATACTTAAAAAGGTGCCTGGTGAGTGTATCATCTGTAAATCTCACTTCCATAATGACTATTTAAGATCTCGCACATGTGAAGGAAGCCAAGTCTTGAACTGTTTTATGTTGCCTTTGGCTTATCACCAACCTTCTCTATCTCATATCATTATAACCCAGTAAAATAAATCAGTAATTAAGGAAAACAATTATAAAAGACTGTTACATAATGCAAACTTTACTGGTTGTTTGATATCTATTCACTGCTCAGAGACACCAAACAGTAAAGGAACAGCAATAAATTAATTGGTGATGCTCCGCTAGAACATGATTCTTCTTACCTAAGACATCCTGTGGTGTGGAAAAAGATGTCGGGATCTTTACTGTTCCCATTGAGCTGGTTGGGACCTGTTGTGTAAGGAAGAATTACACGCTCCATTAAAACAGGCAGTGCACTCTTCAACAGCTCTGGCTTCAGATGGTCTACAGAAGACATATTCCACAGAAGACCTGGAAAGATAAGGAAACATGACTGGTTAGATCAAAATATCAATCAAATAATCAATCACTGCCTGTCGCAAAAATATAAAAGAATTCATGCTGATTTTATAGGTTTAGGTTTATATATGCATTTGGCTGTTTTCTCAACTGTTTTACTATTTTATGTGCTATATAGATGCAATCATAGTGTTAACTGTTCCTTCTTCAACACATTTACAGAATCTTTGTTTAACTGCACTTAAATGAAATCAATTTGGGTAGTTTGCTCTGAAAAACAGTAAAATTAAATAATGTGCCAGAACTCGATGAGGGCCCCAGTATGTAAACACTGTTATGTAATACTACACACCAGTGGCTCCCTGTCAGACTTGTTTGGTTAGGCGTGTGTCCGTTTGTATAGAGGTGCATATTTCAGTGTGATAATATGTACCTGTCAGCTGTTTCTGTAGATCTAACGAGTTTACATCTTTGAGCAGTGCAACAGCCTGCGTGATGCCACCACAGCGCTGTATCTCCTCTTTGTTTTTTTCATTTTTGAAGGACAAGTTACGAAGAGCGGCTGAGACTGTAGAGGTGACTTGCAAACTGGGGCTGCGCAGCAGATTCACCAACAGAGGGATGCCGTTAAGCTTTAAGACCTGTGGAAACAGATGACTTCAGGATAAGCGCAGCTTGGAATCATTTTTTTGTTAGAAAGAAAAGGATTTATTTCAAGTGATGATTTAGTATTGAGTCCATGTGAAGCTTAATATTAAATGATTCCATTATTAAAGAGCAAAAAGTACATTTTTTAACAATGGTATAACTTAGCAGCTACTCAGCGTTTGCTGTAATTGGAAACTGCATTCACTGCTACCACAAATCCAATAAAGCGTCACTGAATATGCCAGTTGCAATTTTTTAGAATATCACATAAAAGATTATTTATATAGCACCAAATCACAAAAGTCAGCTCAAGGTGCTTTTTACTGTAACACAAGTGAATCATATTCAATGCATTTCCTTCACCTTTGTCATTTGTCATGTCTCATAAAAGCAATACCGATCCAGGTTACACTTAGCGGAAATGATAAGCATCCCAACTCCACAGTAAGATAAAATAAAAACATGTGACATATTAAGAATGAAGTACGCTACCTCCTCTTTAGCTTTGTCATCAATGAAAGTGTTGTGCTGGATGTAGGAAGCTCCACAGTGCTGATATGTCTCCTCATCACCGGCTAGATAGTCCACAGCCTCCTTCATAGTAATATCAGCTTTATCAACTTTGGCATTTCCATTGGAGCTATGAAAAAATATTTAGATGGGGGGTTTTTTATTAGCAATTTGCAAATTTGTTTAATCATAAAATAAAATTTAAATGTGAAATTCAGGAAATGATAAACTGTATTTTCTGCCTCACCCAGAATCCATTTTGCTTTTGGATGCGGGCTCGGTAACGGTGGGCTTTGGGGATTTAACTGTGTCAATTCGACTGCATATGAACTGATTGTTTGCTTTAGTCTGACCGTTTGCAGCATACTGCGGTGGGGGTACCGTGGTCCTCGTTATAAACTGGCTGGTGGCTCTTTGTGACCTGCCGGCACCAATCTTCATGGTTTGGATTCTCGTTGATGGGCCCGAACGTGATGGCACGGTGCGCTGATGTAACACCAGATTGGGCTCGCTGCGGCTGCTGTTGCCCTGACCGACTCCCATAGGCCCAACAGGGGCATAATGACTCTTATACTGATAGGCAGAAGATACTGTGTATCTGTTCGCATTGGATCCCTTGGAGATGTTGGCTTTTTGCTGGGTACTGTTTTTCTCATAGCTGAGCTGCAGAGCCACAAAAAAGATACATGTGTTTGTAATCAAATATATTACTGTGCCACAAAGACTTATTTTACCAGCACTGACACTCGCATGGAGCAAATCAAAATGTGAAAGAGCATTTCGGTTTGCAACCCTGTGGTGTAATGCCTGGCAGGCTGTTAAATAGATTTTTGTGGGAGGAGCCTCTGGAAGGATCTGAAAACAATTTTTGTGTCTTCACGTTTTCTATTCACACCATATCTATCCATTTATCTATCTATCTATATATATCTATATAAATAGATGGATGGATATCTATAAAGATAGATAGCTACATCTATACACACACAAAAAATAATAAAACAATGATAAATCAGTACTTCCCAAGAACAGCAATGCAGGTAAGATTTTAGAAGGTTTGGGTGTTGAGCAAAAATTACCCCACAAGACCTATCTCTAAAAACATTCTGACTCTGCTTCCAAAAATATGCGTAAAAAAAATAAGGAAACAAGATTAAATTGCACTTGATGTGTGATTTTGAATCCAACCCTCAAAGGGTTAATGATTGACCATTATTACATAATTTCGTTCTCAACAAGTCCCACAATGTGTGTCAATGGAATATTTCATTCACCCACTATCTGATGGTTGATTTAAGAATTCCTTTATTTTTTTAAGTATAAATTAATTTTTGATAATAGTGTCACTAATTAAATAATGAGAACAATAATAATAATACTAATAAAAGAAGATGCTGTAATTTAAGTGGTATTTTTTAAATTTAATACAGTCTAAAATAAGGCTCTAATATAAATAATGTTTTCTGGTAGTTTTTTCCACAATTCCGAAAATGTCAGAAAGCATCCCTAAATGCCACAAAATATTTGTGTTTACAAATAGTGAAAAAAAAGATAATCATAATCTTACACTTCTAGAGAAGCCATTCTTAAGGAGCATAATTCCATTGGTGCTCTGCGGTGATTTTGGAATTTCTTCAAACACCGAGTCATACGAAGGGCCTGAGGAGAAATGTAGACATTTTTCAGCTGTAAAACAGTACAATAATCACCTGATTTATGATCACTAATTTACGGCATTTGCCTTTAGCAAAAAAAGTTAAACTTATTGTTTCCTGTCGGCATGTCTGATGTAGTGTTTATGCGTAAATTTACCATGCTGATAGAAAAAAGAAGGAAAATATGCCTACTAAAGTATGAAATAAAAGTTAGACAACACTTCAGCCTAGTGGAAAGCAGAGGCCTTAAGTGGGAGCATAAATATATCTGTAAAGGTTCTTGTCTTTAAACATGTAACGGCCACACTGGGACTCTAATATCTGGGTTCATAAAATTAAATTCTGTGAGAAAGTAACGCTACACATGTGACATCCACTAACTTCTGGTTTCTTCCTGAAAGAAAGCTTCACCGCGCTCTCTGTTTCAGCTCTGTTACACCTTAAGTTCCTCATAACACCCACATAAGTGAATGCACTCTGTTTGTTAGTTAGGCTGCTGAGCAAGTGTCCAGGACAGCTTACTTCTTACCATTTGTTTACTGACCTTTATGTGCACATTCTGCAGACTGTGTTGTGCTGGACTTGCTTTCTGACATTACTCAAATTATTTCTGAAGTGCATCCTATTGTAGCTCTGTAAGGTCAGTTTTGGCCTGTATTTCCAGCTCATAACAGTCTTATGTTTGTCTTTAAGGCTATACAGGCTTCTATTGCCATTTCTACTGCACTGATACTCCGGATCATTGGTTTGTGAATTGTATTTAGGTTATGTAGCCTCTCTTTTTAAAACCCAATTTTTGCTAAATATTATATTGTGAATAAATATTATTTCCTCCCCACACTTTTTATAGTGAAGGAACATTTGTCATACTTCCTGTGGAATAGTAAACCTAAGCTATGTCAAAACAACAACAATAATAACTTACTTAAATAATTTACACCTATCGTTCTTATTTCAAAATGTTTCTTAAATTTTAAAAACAGGTATGTGATTTGCTTGTGTTGTTTCTTTTTTTGTAGTAGTAGTAGAAGATAAGATTCAAAATAACACAGATCTGAGGTGAATGCTGTACATTCAGTTGCACATCCAGTACATTTTGTTCACAAAAAAGCCAAAATTATGTTTAAATGCCTTCTCAGCACTAGTGGGGGAAAAACAGGATGAAAACAAGAATACTGAAGCCTTTAAGCAATTTATCAATTATTAGAAAAATCTCTATCCTGATGCAAGGGGTCTCCTCTCCTGACCTGATGATGCCCCCATGGAGCACAAGGGCTCAATGATTAGATAAATAAGTATGAAATTGCAAAAAATCAAATGCTATCTGAATTCAAATGTGACCTGAGCCTCCAGCACAATCAAACACTATGCATCAGGTAATCCTTTAGAAAAATATTAGAATCCAGAGACTTGGAGAACGAACAGCTAGGGCTGATGCTCTGGTAGCAAACCATAACAAAAAGTAATTTTTTCATTTTGTTTTGATGCATTGTATTATTCAACTTGAGCTACAGTTTCTCTGTAATTAAAACCAGAATATTGTCAACAAAAACATCTACAAATGATTATGATATTAATGTGAAGTTTTGGTTTATGTTGGCTTCATATTTCAACATAAAAAGTTATGGTTTTCGTCTAGAGGGACTAAGGAGAGATGGTCTGGTGGTCTGTATAGATTTTAAACGGCGAAACCCAAACCGGGAAAACACGTTTCTTGAATGGCTTTCTATATGCTGCCAGTAATTCACAATGAGAGTTAGCCTTTGCGTCCTGAACAAGCCGACAGGGTCAACGTTTTTAACTGCTTTCTTTCACTTTCAGGCTCACAATCTCCAAGATCTCCTTGATACTCCTGAGCGTCCAAAGCTGTATCTGTGCTGTTGGTGTAGCGGCTGATCTTACTTGTTGGAGACAAAGAAGTAGATCCACTCCTGCTGCTGGTGCTGGACTTCGACTTTGTCCGCTTCATACTTTGAACCTGCTCCAGTACGCGTTGCTGTGCGCTTCGGTTCTGGTTAACCGACGGCATCGCAAGTGACGTGTCGTCCACATTCCCGATGGAAATGACAGATTTTAGCGGGTTTCCTTTCGACATTTTTCTAAATGTCCCGACGGCTCCGCAGGAGCACCGATAAGCGAAATTCGACAGCCGCTGAGTGCTGGTGCAGTCTGAAGAAAGTGCACCTTGCCCTGCCCTGCGCAATAAACCGCGCCCACACGGACACAATAGGACAGCAGGACTGCCGTAGCGTGACACTTTTACTTTTTTCTGTTGTGTTAACATATAAGAAACACTCTAGCAAAGAACAACACAGGCACATTTAAGTACTGGAAAATAATAAGAGTGAAGCAGCCTATTTGTCTTCGAATATTTCTACTTTATGTAACTTCATCGTAGTTGCAGTTATGCTGTAAGTAATTCACCTACAAATGACTGCCAGGTTCTGTCTTTGTTTGTTTAACTAAAACCTATGACGACGACAGAAAACACCAAAAATACTAGATTTAAAGCACACATTTCAGCAACATGCACTTGACTTGTATACACACACACACACACACACACACATATACACATACATATATATATATACGTGTGTGTTTCTGTTTGAACTGAAAAGCTCAATAGACACTCACTCAATAGGTCTCTGCTTAATAACAATCGCAGGATTAAAACCTGATTGAATAACTGAGTGATTAAATGTTGTGTTGTTTGTGCCATGGAAACAAGACTTTCGTTGCCAACAAAAAATTAAGCAAATAAGGAGAAGAAAAAAGAAAGTGTTAAGTGAGGTTAGCCCATGTTTAGACCTGTTCACACGCTCTTTTTCCTCCTTACCTTTGAGCACAGAGAGAGCTGCAAAAGGCTGCAATTTCTACAGCATGGTCCAAAACAAAAAAACCCAAAACAAAACAGTTAACTTTGCTGACTCATATTGTGTGCAATATGTGCCATAACAGGATACTATAACTCGCAATGTGCAAGTTTTGTTAAATCTACGATTATTTGACAACTAATAATGCACAAGAAAAAAAGCACAACTGGTAAGGTGCTACTTACATATTTGTTAAAATTTACATTATAAGTTCCTTTTGCACAACAAAAGGAAGTCTTTAAATAGCCTTTTGAGACTATCATTTACAATACCGGTATCCATTTTCCATTTTATAAACTCCAGGCTATCACTTTGCTGGAGTGAAAATTTGAAACCAGTTCTGATGAGTTGTATACCTATATCATTTGTGGAAGGTTATTAATTAGATTTTGGTATGTGCAACAGAATAACTGCTAAACATACAGTGTTAACTAAAGTTGCACAGGTGTACAACACTTTACATGTCGGCTCGTGTCTTAAACATATGCATATGCAGTTGTATATGCCTTATTTGTGTTTCAACTTGATCGGCGTTGAAACTTCTACCTTGTTTGCAGTTAATGTATTATTCATATTTGCAGTGGGGGGGGGGGGAAAGAGCATTTGAATGCACCACACCCAAGTCTGAGCTTGCCTGCGGTGCATACTAAAGGTGTGAGCTGGCATCTAATCTGTCATGTTAGGTTGTCGTCTTCTTATGTTCTCACTGGCTTTGTTGTTTCCACAGCCATTGTCTGGTATATTTAATATTGTGAAGGTTGTTTGTTTTTTTTGTTTTTTTAGAGAAAGACCTGTTCTGGTACTGTACTTTGACTGCTCCCTAGTGGTGAATATGTGAATCTCAGGGAATACAAACTATAGTTTGAATTGTCAGACGCCATCTCGTGTTGACTTTTTAGGTCTACATAGAGCCACAGCAGTCCATAAGCATGTGCATAAAGTCTTTATTATTGCTTTCATGATCATGCCCATCACAGTTTCCAGTTGGAATGAACATCAAGTATTTGAAATTCTATAAACCATAATGAACTTAAGAACTATGAAGTGCTTCTTCTCCACTGAGGTGACAGTAAACGTTCAAACTCTTGAGTTACAACATGGTATTTTAGCAATGTAACATATTAAGAAATCTCCTAGCAAAGCTATAAGGAAGTGGTTTACCAGGTTAATCAACCAAGTGCACTGCACACTAACTGATGTATTCTGTTTTTATTTTCTATGGTATATTGTGCTTTGTAAAAATGTATTCAAAGGAGGTCAAAGTTAAGAGCTGAACATATGAGAGGAGTGTAGATTGTCTTTAAGATTAAGACACTATAATAGACAGCATGACAAATGATACGTGCAGACAGACTTTGTTCCTTTATCTACAGTACAAAGGATCTTGACAAGTGCTGTTGTAGAGGAAAAATGTTACTGACCGAAATGTAAAACTTCTACATCTGGAGTGTCTGTGTCTTCTATTGCAAAGGAGATCACAGAGCTACTTTCTTCATGTATTTAACACATTAAAGACACTGGCAAACACAACCTGCAACCATAATCTCTGTGTAGTTGATCATTAAACTCAAAAAAGGGAAGCGTTAAATTAAAAACAGAAAAAAAATGGTCCCGGCGAATCTACTGGTGGGTGGAATGCAAATCGGACCTGAGGCTAAAAAACACATATGGTCACACTTAATGACCTTCAGTATAACAGCATAGAAGCATCTTACAGTATGACAGAAAGCATTACAGTACATTTGTATATTCTAGGTGCATTGGGTCAAATCGAGGTGTAATAAAAGCCTACAGATCTCTATATAAAAGTATATAATGTCAATGCATGTGCCCTGTACTACTTTCAGAGAAGCATTTCAGTTATGATTGATTCTGCAATATGAATATAAATCTCCAAATCTAAAATATTCAGAGAAGCAAAGTTCCTCACATGTTCACTGTAAAGGTGACTTCAAAGTCGTCTTTTCCACTTTGACATACTTGGCCTCTGCATTACTCCTCTGGCTCAAAGGCACTGGGCTCCTGAACCTCTGGGGGCCTTCGTGAGGGATTATGAAGTTGAGCTAGACAAAAGCCTCTAAGCTTCTCTTGCAGACTACCTATACCCAGCCTCATCTGGTCTTCAGCCCCCTGAAGTGATTTCAGCTCCATCGTGTAAAAGATGTACAGCAGGGAGGTGGTCAGCAGGATGGCAAAGCACAGCACAGCCAGCAGGTAGAAGGAGGTACGAGGGAAAGGCTGTTCTGCTCCCAGAGCCAAGTAGGGCACCGCGGCGATGACCAGCTCCAGGAACAGCAGAGCCAGCCCCATCACTCCAGTGCGTGCTGCTGTGTAGCGCATCCTCTCAGCACAGTGCAAGCCCACTTTGACTTCAGTGCGGGCCTCAGTCACGATGTCAACCAGTTCAGCCAGCTTCCCTAAGTCCATGAAAGAGAGACAAGACAAGAGTGGAGCCTTTATACAAGTGCACAGTTGGAGAGTAAAGCACTGCAGAAAGTGTTGAAGAGTCAAGCTCTACAGTGGACAGGATTATTGTTACAACAGAACATTAAATATTCACTGTGCTCCATGTTATTTAAACCACTGTTCCTGGCACTATTTGCACATGGATGCAATTACAACATGAGACCTGGAACAGACCTTTTGTAAGAG
Source organism: Etia nguti (assembly GCA_015106755.1). Taxonomy (NCBI): domain Eukaryota; kingdom Metazoa; phylum Chordata; class Actinopteri; order Cichliformes; family Cichlidae; genus Etia; species Etia nguti. The sequence continues at coordinate 4,916 of VUQG01025955.1, read as the reverse complement.
CAGCCAGAACAAAAAAACCCCCATCAGCATATACTTAAAGCTGGCAATACAGCCTGGCTACAGAGCTTCACTAGGGCTGTTATTTTTTTTTCTTTCTTGTCTGCCAGATTAAAATTGCTCTGATAGGTAAAAGTGGAGGAATCAAAATGGGTTTTCCATTGAATAATTTATACCAAAGTAATTGGACAATAAATCAGCTTTACAAGAGACAACCTGCTGGCATGGAGTGTGCAGATACCTCTAGCTGAGTCTTTAGTCTTCGATTGTCTGTCACTTCCTGTTTCAGCCGGAGTGCGCGGCTCCAGCCTCAGTTCAGCAGTGAGAGCTTCATGGTCAGAGTATGGGATAGGATGGTTGGGAACGGAGCCTTTGGTGGTGGACATGGAATCACAATGGATGTCAGCTTTTGAAGAACCCTGGGAATAACAAGAGGGCAATCATGCTTTAGCAGTTACATGGCTTTATAAAAATCATCAGATGACATGCTGCTTTCACTCACCTTAAATAGTATGTAGTCGATTCGAATCCCCTTCTCAAAGGGTATAAGCTCCTTTTTACTAATAAAAGGGTTGTCTGCTATAAGAGTCATACCATTCTCACATCCCTGCAAGAAAAAAAAAAAACTTACTTAAATTCAATTTATATAAAACCAAAATGTAACAGAAAGCTGCTTCTACTTTTACAATGCTGGCATTTCTTGTATAATACCATTTTACTTTGCAGCTCAGCCCTTAAGATATGAGACCACAATGACACAGTAGCAAAGCTACTTTTGAGCCAATCTGTCGTGTGCACCTCTAAGAACCACAATTAATAGCCAAGACTTTATGGCCAAACTTCCTTCTGCATCAAAGTAAATGTGTTAGAGCCTGCATGACTGCATGCATGGCAACTCTATGACTGCCACTGTGCTTTGTATTTCAACTTGAAGTGGTGTAAATTTAAATGCACTCAAATCTGCAAGAATCTACATGAATAAAAACAGGTACTTTATTTCATTACTGCACTCACTGTTTGTACACAGATTAATACTTATACATACATCAAATTTAGCTGTTTCTAAATAAGAGTCTTGCAGTCCAGTGTAAGCCCTCAGTAGTCTGTTCCCGAGGTCCTGAGGGTGCATGTTGAGGTCACCACCAAGAATGACCACATCTGCACCAGCAGAGGTGTGGCTAAGAAGCACAGAAAAAAAACCCACTCACTTTAGTCATTGTATTAGATAAATGTTACTTGTAATGTTACTTCAAACATTTTAGTAAATATGTAAACAAGTATAAAGAAACAAGCAAAGACACAATACCGAATGAACTGCTGCAGCTCCCAGGCCTGAACAACTCTGTGAGGTAGATAAGAGTCCTTCTCTCGGGAGTACTCTGCATGCAGCTAAAATCAGTACACAAGGACAATAGCAAATTGATCAATAACAGAACATCATATACAGGTAGGGCTGAAAACTGCTGTTATGAAACCTTACATGAGTGACATAGACATTTGCAGTCAGGCTGCCGAGGTTTAGGATGGCCATCCCAACAGCTTTACCACCAAACCAGTCTCCATGGTGAGCCTAATTAATAAGGAAAATAACAACTGTAAATTGTAAACTGTAAACAGTGGAGACGAAGGTGATACGAGGAGTAAAGATAATTTTGCACTAAGGCAATGCAGAGAAAAAAAAGCTGACGATATTACTGTCGTGCTATCAGGGTTTTGCCAAAAAATTTAATTCTTTGTTACATATACAGCTGCTGGTCATATAATTAGAATATCTTCAAAAAGTTGATTTATTTCACTAATTGCATTAAAAAAGTGAAAGTTGTATAATGTATACATTTATTCCACACAAACTGATATATTTCAAGTGTTTGTTTCTTTTAATTTTGATGATTATAACTGACAACTAATGAAAACCCCAAATTCAATATTTCAGAAAATTAGAATATCGTCAAAAGGTTCAATATTGAAGACACCTGGTGCCACACTCTAATCGGCTAATTAACTCAAAACACCTACAAAGGCCTTTAAATGGTCTCTCAGTCTAGTTCTGTAAGCTACACAATCATGGGGAAGACTGCTGACTTGACAGCTGTCCAAAAGACGACCACTGACGCCTTGCACAAGGATGGCAAGACACAGAAGGTCATTGCAAAAGAGGCTGGCTGTTCACAGAGCTCTGTGTCCAAGCACATTAATAGAGAGGCGAAGGGAAGGAAAAGATGTGGTCGAAAAAAGTGTACAAGCAATAGGGATAACCGCACCCTGGAGAGGACTGTGAAACAAAACCCATTCAAAAATGAACCACTATGCACAGACATGGGTTTCAGCTGTCGCATTCCTTGTGTCAAGCCACTCTTGAACAACAGACAGTGTCAGGAGCATCTCGCCTGGGCTAAAGACAAAAAAAACTGGACTGCAGCTGAGTGGTCCAAAGTTATGTTCTCTGATGAAAGTAAATTTTGCATTTCCTTTGGAAATCAGGGTCCCAGAGTCTGGAGGAAGAGAGGAGAGGCACAGAATCCATGTTGCTTGAGGTCCAGTGTAAAATTTCCACAGTTAGTGATGGTTTTGGGGAGCCATGTCATCTGCTGGTGTTGCTCCACTGTGTTATCTGAGGTCCACGGTTAACACAGCCGTATACCAGGAAGTTTTAGAGCACTTCATGCTTCCTGCTGCTGACCAACTTTATGGAGATGCAGATTTCATTTTCCAACAGAACTTGGCAACTGCACACAATGCCAAAGCTACCATCACCTGGTTTAAGGACCATGGTATCCCTGTTCTTAATTGGTCAGGAAACTTGCCTGAGCTTAACTCCATAAAAAATCTATGGGGTATTGTGAAGAGGAAGATGCGACATGCCAGACCCAACAATGCAGAAGAGCTGAAGGCCACTATCAGAGCAACCTGGGCTCTTATAACACCTGAGCAGTGCCACAGACTGATCGAATCCATGCCACGCTGCATTCCTGCAGTAATTCAGGCAAAAGGAGCCCCAACTAAGTATTGAGTGCTGTACATGCTCATACTTTTCATGTTCATACTTTTCAGTTGATCAAGATTTCTAAAAATCCTTTCTTTGTATTGGTCTTAAGTAATATTCTAATTAATTAGTTGTCAGTGATAATCATCAAAATTAAAAGAAATAAACACTTGAAATATATCAGTCTGTGTGGAATGAATGTATACATTATACAAATTTCACTTTTTGAATGGAATTAGTGAAATAAATAGACTTTTTGATGATATTCTAATTATACGACCAGCACCTGCATATACTAGGCCTTAGGGACATGAGTACATTACCTACGTTGGCTAAGCCTTTGACCTTGACTTTCACTGTTAGGACCCAAGGTCAAAATTGACCTTAGAAAGAAAATTTCATTAAACCATATCAATATATCATAATAAAAGGCATGGAGAGAGCTGAGCAACACTTATTGTTTCAATACAATGCCCTACGACGTCACAGTGACGACATGAAGTTTTGGAAATCACACATTGCATGAATATCTTAAAATCTCATTTTTTCACAGCTTATAGAAGGCAAAGATTTCAGCCAGTCCTGTTCCAATCATATGGGTAAAGATGATAAAATACATAATTTTAGTGTGTAATGCTACAAGGTCAAAGGTCAGCGTGGCATTATTAAAAATCTGAGTTCTCTTATCCTTTAATTGTTTTTTGAGGCCCGAGGCGACAGAAGCACCGGGGCTCATTGATTCATTACCAAAAAGAAAAAACACACAATTCTTTCTTAACATTTTATTCATTGTCCAAATTCATATTCTTCCTTTTTTAAACATTCTCTTAAACAAAAATAGAACAACTATTTACACTTGTAAAAAATACATAAAAAGCATACAAGCAAAATCAAGTTGTCTTTCTAAAAGACATAAGTTACAACAGCTATTAAGTGTGAGACAAAAGCAAACTTTAAGCCACAGACCGAGTTAATACCTCTTTGTACAGATTGTGCAGCTCACTCACCACATTTAAGCTTATTGTTGTGCATTTCTGCTGTAATGCCAAAAGACGTCGACATAAAACACATTCACATCTCTCTTATTGCATTCCACAGCAGGAGACGAGGGGGGGGTGCTAAAACGATGAGGGGCATCTCCAGGTGAAGGAGGTGGCATGTGCCTTCCTCCAGTTTTATGCAATTACAAGCACTGAGATTTTTTTTTTTTTTTTTTTTAATTGAAATCTAGCCATTTGTATCATTTTGGAAAACTATTGGCAGTAACACAAGCTGCTGCTGTGATTTAAAAAAAATCAATGGTGAACAATAATACTGATTTGTGGTTAAGAATCTCAGGGATCTTGTGCAAAAAAAGAAAAAAAAAAAAAAAAGAGCTGTCAGTTTCTGAGTCTGTTTCAAAGTTTCAAAGAAAAAGGAACCCGGGTGAGGGTCACAGTGGATGCTCTTGAGCAGTGGAGGGAAATCCATTAGAGGAGCCGAGTGAGTAGAGTGAGGAGGGAGGTTAAAAGTTTAAAGTCCTGCTGAGCTGACAGGGCTGAGACACCCTACACCACACAAGGCATCGTAGCAGAGCTTGTTCAGTTCAATTCAAACAGAGAGAAATATAATAACATAAAAAACCTCATTTCAATCATCGTGTCTGAGTGGGAACGAACTCGCCTCGTGTTGTGAAACTGGCAGTGAGAGACTCACAAGGTGGTCCACCTTTCTGCAGGCGGAAGCAATCAAAGCAAAACCGCAAACTAAGAAGGGCTTTTGTTGAGTTTTCCCTAATGTGCAGCATCCCCAGACTGAATGGAAATGGGATTTAAAAAAAAATGTTGATCCCAGCCTCACAAATATATAATTCCACAACACACTCACACTCAAACACACTCAAACACACTCACACACACACACACTCTGCCATATCCCAAAACACAGCAGCAATTAA
>VUQG01025952.1:14556-26830 GCA_015106755.1 Etia nguti | reverse complement strand
GACAGGAAAGAAAGAAAAAAAAAAAACAAAACACAAAGTTACAACCAGTCATTGCCTCTTCCAGGAGATAACTTTGGATTAGAAGATCTTCCAAGCTTCGACAGTCGTGGGTCGAGCTTTATTTAATTTTGCTGTGGTATGTTCAAGATTAATGATACGGATAAGACATCATATCCGGAATGATTCCATACAAATGTCAGGACTTAACCATTGCTTTGTAATCGTCTTCTTTGCGGATGTGAATTCGGCGAACAACATTTTATCTTCTGCTGTTTTATTAACTTTAATAATGTCTGTAAAATAATACGTTATTGAAAAAAACTATATGTCTATTTGAATCCTACAATGTGTTTCTGTACTATCACTTAAAATCATTTCACCATATAACTGAAGTCACTTTGAATCTGAGCACTCACTGTAACAATATATATAAAATTATAAAGGTAGCGATTTGTTTCCATTCATTTATTTTGTTATTTTTGTTTTACCTTTTTGAAAATTGTTTTTTGGTTTTGAAACTCCGCAGCTGTCTACCCATCACACTGCCTTCACCATTTAAAAGTCAACCTACTTTCCTTGAACAAAGCTGACATCTTACAGCAAACCACTTAGACACTTCTCCCACAGCTGTTTATACTCTAACAGAAGGGATGTCATCCATTGAAAGTTTTCAGTTAGCACTGATCCCTTGAGATTCTTTCAGAAACTGATGTTGTTACCCTATGCAGTCTCCCTAAACTTTTTTTCACATCAAAGTGCCACAAATACATCTCTGTCTATGCCTTTTGAAAGCATCTTATAGCAGTCAACTTGACTGTGAGGCCTCTTATTGTTAAATTTGATTTAAATCTTACATAACTCTACTATGACTATGTAACGAAGTCAGTACTTCATGCCCACACTCAAGCTCCAGGAATTTTCAAAGTGTTGTTAAACTATGCATTTCTCAGGATACTGGTGGGAAGATGTTGAAAAATATTTAAAGGATTGTTCTTTTTCCCTCTAAATAATGGCAAAAGACTTGTGACTTGATGTATTAAAAAAAAATCTAAGTTGTTTTCATAACGTTATACAAAATATAAATCGCATAAATGACATAAATGATGCCATTTACAATTTCATTTTGGTGGCTCTGTCAGTTAGTACAGACCTCCAAATTTCATGTGGCCTTCAAATTATCTCAAGAACAGTATGTAGAGAGCTTCATGGCTTCCATGGCCGTGCAGCTGCATCCAAGCCTTACATCACTAAGTGCAATCCAAAGCATTAGGTGCAGTGGTTTAAAGTATGCAGCCACTGGACTTAAGATTAGTGGAAATGTGTTTGGGTATATCAAGACATTTCGGACAATTTCATGCCCCCAACTTTGTGGTAACAGTTTGGGGATGACCCAGTGCAACATGATTCCACACCAGTCCACAAAGCAAGGTCCATGAAGACATGGATGAGCAAGTTTGGTGTAGACAAACTTGACTGGCCTGCACATAGTCCTGAGCTCAACCCAATAAAAGGGATTAATAAGAGCAAAGACTGTGGACCAGGCCTTCCCATTCAATATCAGTGTCTGACCTCACTGGAAGAATGGTCAGAAATTCCCATAAACCCTCCTAAACCTTGCTGAAAGCCGTCCCACTTGTAGTTGAAGCTTTCAGAGCTGCAATATACTGTATGTTAAGTTCCTTTGAATCATGGATTTAGGGTTTTTACCCATCTGAAAACTTGTAGATCTAACTATATGTCTACTAGTATTGCAATAAGCAGTTTTTGATTAAAATACAATCTTATTAATAATAATATATTATGAAAAAACAATACATGAACACATGGGAAATGTTGAGTCTGAATTGCTATGTTAGTCCAGTCTGCCACTTTTTGACATGCTACAGTATTTGAAACCTATGAAATGAATCTTTAACACATTGCCTTTTTGCCCAAGTCCTTAACTGTGATAACTTTGCAAAAAAATTGCCACTTGGTCAACTGTCAACTGCTGACCAATAAGGCCATAACCATCCTCTTTATTAAATGCCGAAATTTCGTCCATACCACCCTGAACACACCTGATCTTGTCTGGTCTCGCAAGGTAAGCAGTGTCAGGCCTGGTTAGTATTTGGATGGGAAACTGCCTGGAAATGAGGGGTGGTTGTAGAGCAGGTCACTTACTTATTGGAAGGCTGGAGGTTCAATCCTCGTCTGTTCCACTCTACATGCCAAATTTACTTGGGCAAGATACTAACCCCAAGTTGCTCTGTGATGCCTCCACTGGAGTGTGAATGTTAGAAAGAGCATAGAGAATATATACAGAAAAAAAAAGTGCTTGTGTGAATGAGGCAGGTTTCATTAAGGACTTATAGTAGAAAAACGCAATACAAGAACCAGTCCACTCACCAGATGATGTAAGGCTGTCAAAACACACGTAATTCCAGCATCAAAGCTTTAGTCAATTCAGTTCAGTTATATATCATTTTATTCATATAGAAACAATTCCCAACAACAGTTGCCTCAAGGTACTTTATATCTTAAGGTAAAGACCCTACAATATTAGGAAGAAAGAAATGTCATTATGACTTCATTTGCTTTGAGTCATAGTTCAAATATATAGAGGGACAATTACATGGTAAATGTTCCCAAGAGTAAAAATCTAATCATGTAAATACACAATAAACAACTGTTTTATGTATAATTGCATTTAGGGAGAATCAATTTGCAGATAAAATGAGTAAAAACACAGACAGGCTAAATTATCTGAATAAATTGTACATCTTTTGTTAGCTGTTGCCTGTGCAAATGAACATAAGCATTCTCCAGTATAATCTGGAAATAAGTAAAGGACAGAATGACAATAGTGGAGAAGGGCATCATGGCCAGATGCTGCATCAGTTATGTAACAGATGCTTTGAATGACAAGTGCTTGTTGGATGAAGCATGATTAGTTATTAATGAGGATCAAAAAAGTTCATTGAAAAATAAAAGAACATCGTAGGTTCCTGTGTGTGAATTGACTTGAATTCCCCTATCTACTTTGTACAGGCTGTCACGTATACAACTGAATAGATAAAGAAACATTTTTATAAATAAAATATTATCTGCTAAGTTGTCAACAACATGAGACAACCTGCAGAAGACAGCCAATCATAGGTCAAATTATTTATCCACCCTTTAATCTCTAACCCAGCACACTCTGACAGAGATAAACATGTTATGTTGCAGCAGACAGTGAGCCGCATGAGGCCTTCATTAGGTCCTGTGTAGCTGTGACCACAAAAGCACTGGGATCCCTATAAGATTGATTGTGGCAGACCACAGATCAGTTAGGAGACATCTCCCACATTCTTCTGGTCCAAATGCAATAGTCCTTGCAAGGGAGGAGCTTAGGGACCCCCACTCTACACAGAGGCAATATTGTCTGATAAATTGCCTTTCCCAGCAAGATTATACACCAGGGTGTGCCCCACGGTGTTTGGGAGCAATGTTTTAGAGCTTCAGCATTGTTGGAAAGTAGTAAAAGTGGGGCAGTTTATTATAAGAATGGGCAAGCATTGATAGGCTTAAATCATGTAGCATAAAGCATTAAATTAAATGTAGCCATTATAGTAAATGTAACAGAGTAGCTTCTTATGTGAGCATATGCGTGTGTACAGAATACGTCCCTGCTCAGTGAGCCGCTGATTTGCATTTTTATCTTTTGATATGTGAACTGCTAAAAATACAAAAGGTTCTTAGTTTTTTCTCAGACAGATCCAGGAAATTAGGATAGGATATAATTTCAGAGTAAAAACAGAAAATGTTTTGTTGAAGATAGAAATAGAGACAAGGAAAAAAAACATTTTTTTTAAATTCTGTTTTATTTATTTTTACCTATCATGTTTCTTGTAAGACATCTCACATGGCCACCCAGATATCATCACTGGCACTATCAAACAGCCTTTCATTACTCCACTATTATGCAGATGATTCAGAGCTATATGTTTTTCTGTTGAGTAGTAACATAAATACAGTCTTAAATTTTATGCATTGTCTCTCTGATGTTAATTGCCGGATGTCACAAAACCAGTTTCAGCTCACTGATTCAAAATCTGGGATGACATCTGATTCATATTTTGGCAAAAAGAAATCTTAGAAATCTGTTACATTTGGAATTCTGCTCACCATCTGAGTGTAATCTTTGAGTCTGAGCTTTGTTCTGACATGCCAATCATGCTGATCGTACTCTCATTCATTCTCAGACTAAGAAATGTTGCAAATTAAACAGTTTTAACTTAAGCAGACCTTTAGAAAGGCATTCATGCTTTGATCTCATTGTGGACTGTTGTTATCTGCTTTCTGCACTCTGCTGGTGTCCATCTGCCGCCTTGAGCTCATTCAAAATTTAGCTGCCAGACTTTTGACAAATTCAGTGATACAAGATCGCATCACTCCCATCTTTTGCCACACTGTCTGTTAGATATAAGATGTAGCTTGGTGTATAATTTTAATCTTTTATTAATTAATTACTTTTAAAGTGTTAAAGGCCATACATACTTGTTTTGTGAAACATATATCTCTTGTTCTATCAGGAGTGTCCCTTTCACAGTGCAAAATTTATGGAAGAAAGCAAAATGAATAAATCAAATGAATCACACAGAAGTGATATACTAAGGTTAGCAGCAGAAAATTTGTGTACATCGAGTAAAGCCAAAAATAAGCATGCAAGCCTGTGACTGTCAGTTTATTTGGAAAGTCAGTGTGTAATTGGCAAGTAAACACTGCATATAGTTGTAAGTGCAGCGCCGAAGCTTTGGGTCTATCTTACATATCTGTGGCATGGTCCTTTATAGCAGAATAGATGTGCACAGCACATAATGTAATAAACCTAATAATATAGCTAATTGGGTAATAAAAATGTAAGTCATCTAATAACTGAAAGGTAGGCGGTTCGATCCCTGGCTGCTCCAGTTAGCTTCGTAAATATCATTGAGGAAAATGCTATCCCAAGTTGCTCTCTGATTCATCTGTCAGAGTCTGAATGTTAGATAGAAGGCACTTACATGGAAAAAAAGTGCTTGTATGAATGGGTGAATGGCCCATGTTGTATAAATTTCAGTTAGAGTAGGAAAGTGCTATTTGAAAAATACACCCTTCTTGGTCAGTACCCAGTAATAATCAATCACACTTAAATTTGGATTTTTATTTTTTTATAAAAATATTTGCAGTGCAGTTAAATAAGTGTTTTAGAGTGTTTCATATTCAGAAACATTAATCAGCAGTAACCTTAGAGGGCAAGTATCAGTCTCTTTCTTCTTTCTTGCTTGCTCAGTGTGCATAACCTCTATTTCATTTTTATTCGATGAGCAAATATTTATACCAGTGTTTTATACAAGGTTTCAACATTATGATTCTGTGGTAATTATAAAAAGTCTGAGCAAATCTAAAATGCAGGAATACAGCAGGCTGTAAATGAATGAGCTTCTATTCTCACTGCTTCCCTTGGTGTGTGCACAGGACACACAATTGGCTTTCCCACACTTAGGGGCTTTAACACTTGTTGCTGCAATGACTAGGTCACTGGTGGGGATCTCATTAAGATCACAGACTAGCCAGGGACTAGCAGAAGATGAGGCTTTTGTCTGCTTGTCCTGTCATGGACCAGTTGCGATTTTGATTGGCTGTATCTAATTTATTTGAATAGTTAATCACTAAGAAAACACAGTGCTGTGAAAATGTGTTTGCCCCCTTCCTGATTTCCTATTTTTTCATGTGTTTGTTACACTTAAATCTTTCAGATGATCAAACAAATTTAAATATTAGACAAAGATAACACAAGTAAACACAAAATCCTGTTTATTATAACATAAATTAACTGGTGAATCACATCTTTGGAAAGCCGAGTTCAAGAAGTCACTAAATATGACCTGCCTGACAAAGTGGAGTACACCAAAACATCCTCAAAAGCCAGACATCTTTTTGGGAGGTGTGTGTTCCATTACATCTGGCATAAAAGTAACACAGCATTTCAGAAAGGGAACATCATACCAACAGTAAAATATGGTACTGGTAATATGATGGTCTGGGGCTGTTTTGCTGCCTCAGGACTTGAAGACTTGCTGTGGTAAATGGAACTGCTCTCTACCAAAACATCTTGAAGGAGAATGTCCATCTGTTTGTGACCTCAAGCTGAAGCACACTTGGGTTCTGCAGCAGGACAATGATCCAAAGCACAGCAGCAAGTCCACCTCTAAATGGCTTAAGAAAAGCAAAAAGAAGACTTTGGAGTGGCCAAGTCAAAGTCCTGACCTGAATCCGATTGAGATGCTGTGGCATGACCTTAAAAAGGAGGTTCAAGCTCGGAAGCCCTCCAATGTGGCTGAATTAGAACAATTTTGCAAAGATGAGAGGGTCAAAATTCCTCCACAGCCCTGTAAAAGACTCATTGCCAGTTACTGCAAACACTTGATTGCGGTTGTTACTGCTAATGCTGATCCAACCAGTTAATAGGTTTAAGGTGGCAATCATTTTTTTACAAAGGGCCATGCAGATTTGGATATGTTTCCCCTTAATAATAAAATATGTTGATTTGGAAACTGCATTTTGTGTTTACTTATGTTATCTTTCTCCAACATTTTATTGTTTTTACTCTTTCACACCACTGTATGTGCTTGGTATAAATGGAATATATACTAATTAAATTCCACTATATGTAACATTTTACATTGAAACTTGTGTAACAATGAAAATAAGTTCAAGTCAGGAATGTGGGTAGAATCTTTATTCCCTCGTTGGTATTTAATTTCTGTTATTTTGTTTATCTTAATTATATTTATTGTTGACCTCTCACACTATCAACATCTAAAAGTGCTTTTTGTGTTTTTTTAACTGTTTACTTTTCTTCTTGATGTATTTATTTTTTTCCAATCTTTTTTGTTATGTCCTTGTAACTATGTTTAGAGAAGTGCTATACAAAGCATTATTATTGTTGTTGTTGTTATTATTATTGTTATTAATATTATCAGTTACCATTTTTTTTCGCTGTCATGCAGTAAAGGAATATTCAGACTGTTTAATTTCCAACTTTCTGCTACAGCAGTACAGCCTCAGGGTGCTTCAGAAGGGGTTGTGTTATAATTCTGAACCTCAAATAACTCAAGCCCAGAGCATTTGAAATCTAGCTGACATTCAGACCCTGCAGTATCTCAGTGGTTTCAGTAAGGGTTGGCCGCTGCACTGGTTCACTGAAACAATGCAACGTGATGTGTCTATGAGGCAAATGTCTGCCAAAACTGTTGGGTACACTTTAATTATGGAGAGGGATTGTGCTAACCGCCTGACTGGCTTGACATTATTCAAACATAATTAGTTGCTTTTTATTTTAATTATGGATGAAAGGACACAAGAAAAGACTTCTTTCCAAAATGAGTTAGCTTTATTGCCAGAAAAAAAATTGGAAGGTATTTTGTGAACACTAGATTCCCTCTCTTTCTTTTAATTACCAACATTGGGCAAAATTGCTATAAGGGTCCTCTTCTTTGATATTTTCAAATGTATTATGGATTGATTCAAGTAAAAAATTTTCAAACATATAGGGAACACATAGGGAATCTGGTTAGCACTCAACTGTAGCTCAACTGTAATTCTAATGAATAACCACTGGTTATGTAAAACACAAGCAGAGAATAGCAAATGCTATTTTAACAAAATGTAGCTCTATTTTGCCTAGATTTTCTAGGCAAAATAGAGTTTCTGCAGAGAGACTTACCGAAGAGAATCATGAGCACTCGGGAAGTGGGATGATCACTACTGTGGACTTTGTGTTGGACTGTTGTTGCACTGTTGACTTGTAAATAAATTATCAAAGAGAGTCTGTGCCTGAGTCTTTTTATGGTTCTTTACATTCTCACATACATGCATTTGCATTACAATAAACACAATGTTATTACATTATGATGATAATTTAAATATAACTATGCATTTACCCTGATTGGCTACATTACTGTAGGCTCCCTGCGACTTCTTCAGCCAGTAATCTTTCGAAAAGGATCTTGATTCCCCTCTGGGACTCTAGATTGATTGCTTTAATTAATCACTAGCACAGTGCACACATTACAAGTGCTTAGGACAGGCCAGGTCAGCCGTTAAATGCTCTAGAGGGAAATATCACAAGAAATCTACTGAGGGGGATTTTACACAAGGGAAAGGGAGCAATCACAGATAGCTAATAGTGAGATGTACAGTCCTAAGAATTAAACTGCTCGTGTGTAAGTGTATTTTTGAAAACAAACTATTGTTATTTGTGCAATTCATATTGAAATATTGATTGCTGCGTATGAAACAGTTGACCTTTAGCATTAAAATAGGAGTGAAACCTGAATTTAGTATTTGGGCCACTGTTTGACTTTTTTGTTTTTTCCCCTTCTTTCTATTTCTGATTGGTCCCATTTGTTTTCGCTTTGTATTTGTGTATTTGTCGTGTCATCAGGCAGTAAAAACCTTGTCTTTCCATCTGTGGTACTGTCCATACATAAAAAAAACAATGTCTCTAAACAATATATCAATTTGAAGTCCTTGGATAATTGTTTTGTTTTTTTGAGAAATAATTTTCATGTAAATATTTGTATTTTTATATACGTATTTATATGTATGTTTATGTATTTTGGGTATTTACACCTTGACCCCAGTTGGCTAATAATAATATTGTAATATCTAGGCAAACACCAATAAATACTGAAACTTGTATAATTTTTTATGGTCAGCTGCTTTACAGTTTGCACAATGCATAATACATTTTGCACCCTACTCATATAATAGCTTTGCTTAAACAATCAGTGCATTCAGTCGATTACTAGACCCTTTTAACAATTTCAAGCAATTTTTAAAAAAATGAAATAACACAAGCAAAAAGAGAATTTAGGCTTGCTCTAGCTTATCTCTACACATATTCTAATTAAAATCTTTCACAGCTCAGCCACACTTTTGTTCTTGCGCTCATTGTTCCCACCTTCAACGCTTCCTTCCTTCTTCTATTCGTTAGGGGTTCATTTTGGCAATTTCGGGGACCTGTAAATACCATCTTTACAGTCAAATGTTTCATGCAGTGACATGATTCTTTGTCACTCACCTGAATTAACATTGGGGAAATGAATGCTGGTCCTCCAAGCCAGGTCATGGAAAGAAAGAAAGCAAGCCAACCTCCCAGACTTTTTGAAAATGACTTGGAGCACTATATTTACTGCTGTGTTATAAATATACAGTTTGTCAGTGATTCTGTTTTAGACACTGTGTCTATAGCAGGAAACATAAGTTTAACAAAATCACCTGCCAAATCTCTGCAATTGAACTGTGAGCTAATATCACACTCGCTGCATCCGCAAAGCCACCCGCGTTGTGAGGACACCCTTCTCTCTCCGTCTCACAGTTGCACACTGTTGTTTAATTCCTCCTCAGCATTAATCTTTTAGAAAGCAACAGCAGTGGTTAAGGCATGACAACTCCCTGGGGACCCTCTGTGCAACTCAGCAGAGAGGTCCTTGTGACTACAGATTACTTCCTATTGCATTCCTTTTCGGGTGACACGAGGTCCTTCTTTAAGCCCACACCTTGCCTCATTCACGACTTCTCACTCTTTCTCCATCTATCCATGTGTCCATAAACACCCCGTTCTAAGCCACCCTATGGGAACCTATCAGTTCAACGATTTCTCCTCAAGCTGCTGTCAACTCTGGCATGCAGGCACAAGGGGTCAATCCCCTCAGAAACCTGCAGTGTCAATCCTGGATGCTTTGTCTGAAATAATTAGGACTTTCATTAGCATCAGGGAGCATGGCTCCGTTCTTTGTCTGCTTAGGTAAGGGTTTCCATAATTGGCGTCTTGTGCTTGAGAGGCTCACCTCCCCCGACACCAGTTCTTGGAAAACTAGATGTCTCACATGCCATGTTTTCCCAGGTCCTATCAAGCTTACACAGGGGAGCTGCTACCGCTACACTCTCTTTTCTAGGTATCATTTAAAAGTTTGATACTAGTCTCTCCTCTTCCCGCTCTGCTGTCTGTCAGTGCCATTTCCAGAAGCCATTCAAAATGAAGGTCTCCTGATCTGTCTTTCAGTATTTCATTCTGTCATCCTCCAGACACTGATGTAGAAAAAAAAAAAAGATGGTAACCAAGTCTCTTTCTGACACTTTGCCAGTGAAGAACTTCTGAAAACTTTGTCAGTGTTGAAAATAGCACCAGTACCTTTCCCACACATCCTGTTCCCTATATGTTGTGGAGCAGTCACTCATATCCTAACTCACTTATGCGTATTTACAGGTTGGGCTGTTGATGGGAGAAACTTTTTGGCACAAATAGTTTTGTTGCCTAGCTGAAAAAAGATGCTTAGGTGTGATTTAGTTAACACTTATTGAAAATGGGAAAGTATAAATATGTACAAATGACTCACTTTTATAAATCTCTTTTAATAGGTGGTTTGAAGAAGGCACTGTATTGTAAGTAGCCTCCATTTAATTAGATAACTATTAAGTTAAACACACAATACTGAAAAATAATGCAATTTGATGATCTGTAGAAATCTACACTGTACAGCAAGATCACAGTGAGTAAGAAAGGTGATTAGGGTGACTTTTGTCTCTGTCTTTCTCATATTTTTTCAGAATCTGCTGATCTAGTGGGATTTCCCCACAAAACCTTTTCTAGTGTTTACAGATAATTGTCTGAAAAAGAGAAAATATCCAGTGAGGGGCTGTTCTTTGAGCAAAAATGCCTTGTTGTTGGTAGAGGTCAGAAGAGAATGGCCAGACTACTGAGCTGATAGGAAGACAACAGTAACTCAAATTAACCACTGATTACAACAAAGGTGTGCAGAAGAGCATCTTAATACACAGCCTGTTCAACCTTAATGCAGATGGGCTACACCTGCAAAAGACCGCCATTCCTGCCAGCTAATAACAGAAACTAAAGGCCTCCACACACCACAAATATAAAATATGTACAAATATTTAGTGTGTTATAAAATATTTTTTTTACTCACCTATTCTTAATTCAGCTTTTTACACTGGCCGAATCCGAATAAACAGATCTGACCAGTGGATTTGGCAACAAGTATGCTCATAGCTCAAAACCCAAAATGATACTGAATATATAATGATATGGAAATAGTAATATATTACTAGTTTACCTCAGACACACAGCAAGACGTTGCTCTGGGTCAATAGGCTCTCTGAAATTATTTCTCTGCCTCCTCCAATGTGGTCCCAACTCTGCCAACAAGAGTTCAAGCTGCCCCACTGACATCCTGAAATATGTATGAAAGCGGATCAAACCATGAAATTCTCCCTGCTGCTGCCTGCTCGCAATAAGTGGATGAACCCAAAATTTCTGTTTCTTCCGTTTCTTGTTTAGAAACATCAGAAGCAGCTCATCATCACTTGATGTCAACTTCATTTTTGGTGTGCATATACATTACATGAGAAGTTTGAATTAAAAAAAAAAAATTCAGAATTTTGTGTTGCTTCTTTTGCAGCAAGTGGTGTGTAATAGTCTTAAGGCGAAAACTTGGATGGGCTCACCAAAACTGGAGAACAGAAGATTGGAAAAAATTAGGTTTAATCTGATGATTCTCATTTTTCCCTTTGTTATTTGGATGGCGGAGTCAGAATGTGGTGTAAAGAACATGAAAGCATGGATCCAACCTGCCTTGTATCAACGATTCAGGCTGTTGGCGGTGATGTAATGGTGTGGAGGATATTTTCTTGGCATATTTTGGGCCCCTTAGTACCAACTGTGCATCATTTAAATAGCACAGCCTACCTATTGTCACCTATTTCTTTGTGATCACAGAGCATAGCAGAGTAACACACCATCTCACGAAACTCACATCATCATCAAATTGGTTTCTCGAACATGATGTAGTCATGGGGTAGTCACGTTGCTTCCACAAGTAACCGCATCTCAATCCAGCAAGCAGCTTTGGCACGTGGTGAAATGGGAGATTCATGCAGATGATACATCTGCAGCAGCTCTCTGATACTATCGTGTCAATATTGATCAGAATTTCGCAATAATCTTTCTAGCACCTTTTTTGAATCTATGCCATGAAAATAGAGCTAGTTCTGAGGGCAAAACGAGGTCAGACCTGCTACTAACAGGGTGTACCTAATTACAAATCCAGTACATGTTCCATTGACTTAAGTGAAATTCTGTATAAAGTTTTTTTTGTTTTTTTTTTTTAAAAATGACTATTTGCCCTTCATATTTGTTGACATGTAATTTTAAACCATTCACCCTGCCATCCTAATTTGATTTTCC
>VUQG01025950.1:2319-27502 GCA_015106755.1 Etia nguti | reverse complement strand
GGGGTTTTTAATTTTTTTTTTTTATTTTTTTTTTTTTTTTTTTTTTTTTTTAAATATTTTTTTTTTTTTTTTTTTTTTTTTTTTTTTTGTATGTCACAATTGGATACTAATGGGTGTTTAATATTTTTCTGACTACTTTTTTTTTTGTTTTTAAATTTGCTAAGAGCCATTATTGTCTGTGTCAGACTGAGCATTGGGCTGTAGGTCAGTGGCCATTCTTGGCATGCTAAGGAGCCCAATATGGAATAAGCGCTGTGACGGCTACTATCTTTTTCACCCTGATCCAGGGTCTGTCACCTGTTTCCAAGAAAAAAACAAAACATTGAAGTCATTCAGTGTCTCAAATAAATTACTCTATTTTGATAACAGAACTCATGTCTTCGTCTTGAATTGTGTGTTTCCCTTTTTCCTAAGCTCATTAACATATTGTAGATTTGAGGAAAAAAAAAGGTTTTTGAGTCCAAAGTGTAAAAGATATTTAGATATTTAATATAGCATGAAATACATGTGTGCAAAAATATAACATGGACAGCTGGAAATATAATAACTTTATTTTAAGATTAATTATTTGGCTTATTGCATTTTGTTGGCTTTGACAGCTTAATAAAAAGGATGCTTGTCACAAAATCCGTGTATCCAATTTAAAGAATTTGAAGAAATGCTTCTTCAAGCACTTAAAGTACTTTTAAAGGTCAGCCCGAGATTTGTACTCTTTCTGTCAGCTGCTACGAGAGACAGTAGCTTTGGGATTGTTGAGTTAATCGATCTGAAACGTAGCACTTTTTAAAGAGATTTTTTTTTAAAAAAAGGCTTAGAATCAGGAGTGAGGCTTAGTCTGTCATACCAAATAATGAAACTAATGACCAGTTTAAATCTCAGCAGGAAAACAAAGGCTTAATGGGAGACCATCTAAAAAAAAAAAAAGTGACTACAAAAACAATGTGGTGCAGCAAAGTGGAGGAAGGTGATTTGTGGACGACCCCAGTTAGTGCCTCACAGAGTTCTCCAAGGATTCTCCGTCAGCGTCTACATCCTCATAGTCTTGTAGCTCGCTGGAAATGTGGATTTCAACTGTACTAGACTCTGAACCTAGCAAGACAAAATAGGGGTAGATTACTTGGTGCTTCTGCACATTACACCACCTCAGCTTATCAAAACTGCATATTTGTGTTAACACATATCTTTCCATGCAGCTTTTAATGTGGAAATGATGATTTGTGGTTTTTAAATGCATTAAAAAAACATGGAGGTCTATAAACAAGAATGGAAAAAACATTCTTTAAAAGATTAACTTTATTGTTATATACTTAACATGTCAGGGACACTGGTGGTACAAAGGATTTTGTACATGAGCTGTATGGTGCACAGTTGTCACTGATAAAAATAACATTCATATGCTGCAAATGCACATTAGTGTTGAGCTACAGTACGTATAGATATAACTGGGAGGCGTTTCCACAATATTGAAAAGGACTCGGCATGTAAAGTTTGAATATTCACAATGACAAATGAGCTAAACTTTAAAACTGCTTTTGAGAGACTAGCATTATAATCTCTTCAAATTATAAGTTAGAATTGCTACTATATTATGCACTGATGTCAAATTATAGACTAATTGGTGTTGCTGTATTGATACAAAGATTTTTTTATTTTAAGAAACTGATGCAGATTGAGGGATGCTTAGCATAAACTGGAAATTGTGTTATCACAGTTTGCTCAGCAGAACAGTTTCAATTCCTTTTGCAATTTTCACATCCTTTTTTAGCGCATGTAGCAGAGAATGAATCACAGAGCAGATGTGAAGCCGTGCGTCACGATAATAAATTGCTGGAAAGTCAAAGAATGACCTCGTCATTTTCTCTTTTCGATGTAATTGGCATACTATATCAAACACTTTATTAGGTACGCCTCACTTGTATGGGGTTGGACCCTCTTTTGCCTTCAGAGCTGCCTTAATTCTTCATGCAAGGAACCAACAAGGTGCTGGAAACATTGCTCAGATTCTGCTTTATATTGCCATGATAGCGTCGCACAGTTGCTGCAGATTTGTTAGCTCCACATCCATAATGCAAATCTCCTGTTTCACCACATCCCAAAGGTGCTCTTTTGGATTAAGATCTAGTGACTGTGGAGGCTATTTGAGTACAGTGAACTCCTTGTCATGTTCAAGAAATCAGTTTGAGAATATTTGAGTCTTGACAGGAAGCATGGGGATGGAGGCAACCGTGAGAAGATGGGTACACTGTGGTCATGATCAGATGAACATTGTCAGCAACAATACTCAGGCAGGCTGATAATAAGGGCGGCAAAGTGTGGCAAGAAAATATTCTCCTAACCATTACACCACCTGAGCTGTTGATACAAGTTGGGATGGATCCATGCTTTCATGTTGTTTATGTCAAATCCCAGCCTTACAATATGAAAGAAATTGAGAATCATCAGACCAGGCAACTTTATTATTTTTAAATTAAAAAAAAAAAAAACTTCTATTGTCCAATTGTGGTGAGCCTACGCAAACTGTAGCCTCACTTTCCTGTTGTTAGCTGTCAGGAGTGGCACCCAAGTCTATTCTTCTTCTGCTGTAGCCCCTCTGCTTCTAGGTTTGATGTGTTCATGGATGCTCTTCTGCCATAGTTATTTTGAGTTGCTGTTCCCTCCCTATCAGCTTGAAGGAGTCATTCTTCTATGACTGCTGGCATTAAGAAGGCATTTTCACACACAGAAGTGCTGAATATTTTCTCTCTTTTGGACCATTATCAGTAAACCCTAGAGATGGTTGTGTGGGAAAGATGCCAGTAGGTCAGCAGTTTCTGAAATACTCAGACCAGCCCCTCTGGCAATAATAATGCCATGTTCAAAGTTACTTAAACCATCTTTCCTCCCAATTCTGAACTTCAGTAGGTAGTTTTAATTGTGTCTACATGCCTAAATGTATTGATTTGCTGTCATGTGATTGGTTGATTCGATATTTACATCAAGCAGTTAAACAGGCATACCTAATAAAGTGGCTGTTGAAAGTATATATGCAGTATGTCTTTAAGCATATCAGAATCTAATCTGAATATCTTCTTCCTGCCTAAAAGTCAGTATCAGACAGAGTGATGTATTCTACCTGTTTTTCTTTCTTATTGGCTTCCACTGCTCTCTGTTTAGTATCTGCACTTAATGCGCTGTTTGATAGCTTGGCACCATAGTAGCACCTTGAAAAACTGCAGCTGATGAAATTACACAGCATGTCAGTCATCTATAAATAAAGCAACACAGTCAGAGTGATAGCAGCAAAGTCCTGATCATTTTAGTTCATTCTCCACATAAAATCTTTAACTTCGTGTGCTGTGCATTTTCCCATTGCTGTTGCATTCAGTACAAATCAAAAAAGAGAAATGAAGACAATTGTATAGGGTGTTGCATAATGCCACAACATGATTCATGGTTCCACCCAGCAAGAGTCAGCTACAGTACTGCACTACAATATAAAATTCTATTTAAAATGAATCACAACGAGCTTTATGTCTGCTTTAGTGGCTCTCTACTGTGACTGGGCCACTGCAACACCTTGATAAAGCTAATTTATTTTTAAAAAAAGACAAAACATAACAGTACTCGGATCTCAAAGAAAATACTAGACCGTACTTCATATTAAGGGGAGGTAGTCCGTACAGTATATGATGCTGATATCTTTTTAGCATCACCAGCCCTGATATACTGGCGAGCTGCTACCACCATTGACGTGCCGATTACCTTCTGAGAGGACGCTGATGGCATCAGAGTGGTGTTGCCCGTTTCCCATCATGTTCTTCTGTGATTCCTGGACGTGACTCTGGTAAAGCAGAGTAGTTCCCACCACAGGGTTATGGGAGGTCATGTTAGCTGCTGACGTAGAGACAGAGTCCCAGACCAACTCCCTCCTCTGCTGCAGGCTGAAGTCAACGTCAAAGCCTGTCCAGCCATGGAAGGCCAGGGTGTTAAGGAAAGCCTGCATGGGGTTCAGTATACCCTGAAAGAGTGGAATATAAAGGTTTTCAAGGCATTGCATGCTGATTAAAGTAACATTCTTTACGCTGGTTTCCTGTTAAAACCCACCATGATAAACCATGTGATGAGAGCCGTGTTCCTGATATTCCTCAAACTATTGTCACTGATGTCTGTCTGCATCTCCAGGTAGAAGAGGAGGCTCTCATTAATGATGTTGGGAACCCAGCTAAAACATCGGAGAAGGGAAAAAAAAAACCCACGTCTTATTAGAAGAACATTAAAATGTTAAAAATGTTCCTTATTTACAAATCATCCAAAAGACCTAATTGTTAGGTAGTAAAAAGTTAGAAATCACAAATAGTTGTTTTGCATGTTTTGGCCTATTTACTGAAACTGAAATATTGAAATCTTTAAGCAGGCTTTGCTTTAGTTTCTGTGACTGTGTGAGTTTTAAAAATCAATTTGCCCTCAGGTTCATCCTCATAAACACAAAATTTAATGCAGACCTAAGTTATTAAAAGAATACTGGATTACGGGGGGGGGTTACATACCACATAACTTCTTGGCCTAGCGTCTGAAATATAACTTATGGCCTTGCTTACAGTGTGAAGTTGCCAAAAAATTAGCCAAGACTCTGATAATTTGCTGTCACTGGAAAGAATTAGTCTGGATCACCCATCCATAAAACTACAACATGTTTTTTACATTCTGGTTTTAAACTGGTTAAACCTTAGGCAGTATATAAAAGATGGGCATACAGTCATGGGAAAAAGTTTTCTCATTACTTTATGTAGTCCTGTGGAAAAATAAGTACACCCCATGATTCAATAGCTTGTAGAACCACCTTTAGCAACAATAACTTGAAGTAATTGTTTTCTGAATGACCTTTGCAGTCTCTCACATCACTGTGGAGGAATTTCAGCCTCATCTTCTTTACATCATTGCTTCAGTTCATTGAGGTTTGTAGGCATTTGTTTATGCACAGCTCTCTTAATGTGTTGCCTCAGCATTGAGGTCTGGACTTTGACCGGGCCATCGCAACACTCTTTTCTTTTTCAACTATTCTGTTTTAGATTTGTTCAGCCAAACTTTAGTTGCATGACAGATGGCCTCACATTTCACTCATTTCACAGACATTTTAATATTATGATATTCAGAGGAGTTCATTAGCAACTCAATGACTGCAAGGTGCTGTGGCTGTAAAACCACCCAAATCACCAGCCATCCATCACCGTGCTTCAAAGTTGGCATGACGCAATTATGCTGAAATATCCTTTGTCTGTTCACCAGACATGGTCCTGTGACTTATGTCCAAACATCCAACATCTCCACTTTGGTCTCATCTGTCCACATTGTTCCAGAAGTCTTGTGGTTTGTTCAGATCCAACTTAAACCTAGGCTGTGCTGCCGTGTTCTTTGTAGAGCAAAGAGGATCTCTTCTGGCAAGCATTCAAAATAAGCCATACACCTTTAGTCTTTTACTGATTGTACTTTCACGAACTTTAACATTTGACATTTTAAATGAGGCGTGTAGAATCTGAGATCTAGCTAATGGATTGTTTGCAATTACTCTGAGCATTGCATGGTCTGTATTTTGAATTTCCTGGGAAACTGTGGCATTGTGTTTACACACACCTGGATGTTTCAGCCCAGCAAACTACCGAAACTTCTGCCTGTTATTTGATTAACATTTGATTCCTTTCCCCTCCCACCTGACTGCTTGGATTAGATGGCTGCCCCTCACTGAGCCTGGTTCTGCTCAAGTTTCTTCCTATTAAAATTGAGTTTTTCCTTCTCACTGTCGCCAAGCGCTTATTCACAGGGTGTCATTTGAGAGTTGGGGCTTTCTCCCTATTATTGTAGGGTCTTTACTTTGTAACAGCAGTTGTTAGTGATTTGGTGCTGTATAATAACATTGAATTGAATTGAATTAACAGGACCTGGCTACTGCTTACCCTCTTAATTCCTATGAGAAACACTTAGGTTGTTCTTAAAGTTCAGTGGACCCTGTTTCATTTTTTTGTTTTACATTTTCACCATGAAACTGGGTTAGGTTTGAGGGGTGGAGCTGAATGAGAAATTGAGGACACTCCACACTAATATGGTAACAACTTCTAAACCACTTTCGCAACTGCACTCTATAATTGTCCATTTTTAATCAAAACAGTAAAATGATTTATAAAATGATGCTATTTTGTGTTAAAAGAGACACGAAACAAGCAAATGAGACCGGAAACTCTTTAGGAAAGTTTTCACTAAGCTCAGAAATCAAGTGAGATTTTTCTGTATTATACAGTGCGGTTCATGGGTCAAAGGTGATTTAACATGTTAATTCATGAGTGTCGCGGCTGTAGATAGATTAATTTGATTGCGTCTTAACAATGCATTTCCTGTCTATGTTAACAGGCTGCCGGCTTGTAGCACTAGTTTTATATTTACTACATAGCAAGAAGCACTTTTTTCCTTCCCAAAACTATTTCTTAACTTACCAAATAAAGAACACCAGCATAATTTTAAAGAAGCGTATTTTTATCTCATTCGCCAGCCGTCTCTCATTTTCCGTATAGATTCCTTGTCGACCTTTCAGCAAAGATGTCACTAGGAGAGAGAGATGAGAAAGCATCTTATTTCCCCTCGTTTGCATGTGCAAGAAGTTTCATTTGTCAGAGAAATTTTACTCACCAGTAGATACGGTCCGATTAAAAAACACAGGGTTGGCTATGAGAACGAGCAGCATCGGTGCGTACGTGGTGACATAGTGAGGAATAGCGTGCTGAAGGCCCTGCTCACAGCTGTAAAATGAAAAAATATGAGAAATTGTTCATTCAGCATCAGAAATCAGCTTTGTGGTGTTTAACTGAATTATTGTATTTATTTCTCTACAGAAAATGCTGTGGGCTGACAATGCTGAATAATAGTCATACAACAGCAGACTTTTTCTATGGAAATAATGACATTTTTAAGACATGGTTAGAACCACTGATATTTGTGATAAGTTCTCTGCTGTTATCTTATTGTGGTTGTTAATATGTGAACACAAAAATTTTAATTTTTCCACCAACAGATGTTTGAATGTTCCTATCAGCAAGACAGCAGTCAGTGGTATCTTACTCAGAAATAGATGGATAGTACAGCATGGCCACTCCTTCAACACACAGCAGCACAGCCAGGCCCCATGTAATCATGTGGTAGAGTATAATGGTGCTGATGGGGGAGAAGAAAAAAAGAAAGTCATGAGACTAAGACTAAGCTCACACCACATGTTGTAGTTCTTTATCTTGAGGATATTTTCCCCCATTTATTTGTTGTACAAAATGCAATTGAACAGGACTGAGTGGGGAGAGAAGTACAAGAGGCTTGTAAAACTCAGACTTTTTATAGCAACAATAGACAGCATGGAAACATGCACCTTTAGTTTAGAATAAAAGAGTTGATTCAAACCAGTTTTAGCTTGTGAAAACCAAAGTATAAAAATACAGGTGGCGGTTGAGCATTGTGAGAGAAAAATGTTTCACACTCTGCTTGGTAAAAATATACTGCTTCATCTTGCATCCTATCAGAGGAGAAGCTGAGGTGATAATGAATTGTGAATGGAAGGTGAGGCAGGGGAACCTGATTCCTGCAGATGTTTTCACCACCAGGAAGACGTCAACCGCATAACAAAAGGTCCACCAGAAAGAAGCGCTAAAAAACAACTGGATCCACATCTGCAACACATAAATTGAATGCCTTACACTTATTTTACAGATCATAATAACCGATAAAGATACGTTGTTTACTAGGCTTATCAGCTATTTGTGTCACGTGTCATGTGTGAGGATGCATTAAACAAAATGACCTCTTCTGTCCGTGAAATGAAGATTATTGGAATAAACAAATCTAAGTGTATTTTTCTACAATAATTTTCTAATGTAAAAATGATTGCTATCCTTTTGTATTATTAACTACACATATCTGCTTGCAACATGTGTATTATCAAGGTATATATAAGTGTATATCATCTGTCACTATTGGAAAGAAATACATACTGCGCTGCCTACGCAGAAGACTTCTGGCCAGACATCGGTGTTGTTGACTACTGAGATGTGGTCCACGATGTTTGGCAGACCTAGCCACACAGATGATCTTACAATGACACCTGCAAGAAGGAAACAGTGCATGATCTTTAATTGTAACTGCTGAGGAGGAAATCCTGCTTTGCAAGCAAATATAATTAACTCAAAAACAAGAAGACAAAAACATTACCAGGAGATGTAAACTTGGTCTGGGTTTCATTACTATTAAAACACCTCAGATTTATTATTTTCAGCTTTTATTATTAAGTGCTTTGACTAATTAAATTAAGTGGCAGCGTTCTTTCAAGAGTTATTTTACAATGTGGAAATGTTAACGCCCACCAGGTGTGTTTTATAAGGGTGTTTCCATTTCCTCCATGAAACTCTTTAGCTTCACTGCCGAATGGAACAATGGAAGCACTCCCAGAATCTTTATTACTGTTCTGTATTTCATTTTAATCTGTGTCATCAGCAGGTTTCAAGCTGCTACCCTGCAGCGGTGCATGAATCTCCATGGGCACCAAGTACACAGAAATCAACCCATTTAGAAAAAAAAAGAAGGTTGGGATGCTATGTAAAATTTAAGTATAAGAAATTAATATATACCATTTAAAACATTTAAAACCTTTAAGTGAAAGGATTAAATGTTAAAGCTTTAATGATATGTCCATTCTGGATTTAATACCAGCACAAGTTTCAGGTAAGTTCAGACGGAGGCAACAAAAGACCAAAAAAACAACAGTTTGAACAACTAGTAGGTTAATTTGTAGGGTGATTCCTTGTCCACTTGTCCTACATCTTGAGACAATGTCCCACATTCTGACTGGTTTGCAGTACATGCAGATTTCTAAAGTCTGGCTTTTACCCCATGCTTGTAAAGGGAAGGCGAATGAAGGTTAGCCCATCTCATGCCATGCCATCAGTGAAAGTTATAAGTCACCAGAAAATCACAGGTTTTGCAGATGTTGGTAAATATGATGGAAAAGTCACAAGGAGAATAAAACAGCAGTATATACTAAGATATAAAGTTTTTGTCTTTGTTTTCAGTTCTGCACGGGAGGACAATATGGTGGGAAATGTGTGTGTGTGTGTGTGTCATAATTGGCTACAAGTTGCTTAAAATGTCAGTCCCCAAAATTTGATTCTGTTCATCTGGACGTAGTGTTTTCAGTGGGAGAAATGTTTCGTCACTCATCCAAGTGACTTCTTCAGTCTCCGCTGACTGCATATTAATGATCAAGGAACTGACCTCCCAGCCCATTGTTCCCTCAGTGGTGCTAGTTTCAGTCATCAGTACATCCAGATGAACAGAATCAACTTTTGGGGATTTACTTACCTGGATGATTGAGCATGCATCAAGATGTTAAAATGTCAGATATGCCTCAAAAAAGGTATTCCAGTCTATGAATGCACTCCTTCTGAAACCCAAAGACTGTTACCAGACTCAACAGCAGCTCAAATACCAGTGAAATAACAGAGAATACTGGCATATAAAGACTATTGCATGAAACCATATGATCATAGTTCAGATTTTTTTTTTCTTATTGTATTTACTTAGCAAGAAAATTTGAAATGTTAAAATATAATATATTTGACCACTTTCCAGCATTGTTAATGAGTCCCACTTTGTCCCAGACAAACACTGTTTGCCCTACATTTACTTTGTTGAGATCTGCTCACTCTATTAATTAGCAACATCATAAGCACTCAGACAGCTTCTCAGGAGGGATTCGGCAGTCTTTGATAGACTGCATACAAGAATAACATTTCTCAGTATAAAAATTCAAAGAATATGGTTGCATTCTTTACAGTATGTTATAGCATCAAAGATTCAGAAGATGCAGACTGCTTGACTCAACAAAGTCAAAAACTATACTGAATAGTTGAAATCCCAAGAAACTGTGGAAGCTTATTTTGGCCATAAAAAAGAGCCACTCATAAGTCTAAATTTTGAGTTATTAAGTCTGAGATCATAGCACAAAATTTCAATTTATGAATGGCATTTTTTCCAGTGGCAAAAACAAGCTTTCAGAGAACTAACCAGTGACTTGCACATGAACACTAACTTAAACCACTGGCTGTCAGCACAGTTTATTGCTGCATTAACAAATGTGAGGTGAACCTCTACCATGCAAAGGAAAAAAAATACATACAAGATCCAGAAACACTGGTGCCAACTCTGGGTCAAGCTTATTTAAGGTGGGCATAGGTGAAGTGGAAAACTCACTGTTGCATACCATGCAATGGTGTTCTAACAACTCTTCTGTGAAGGCCCATTTAGTGATGAAAGATTCACATAAAGGCATTGGGAAGACTTTATAAGGCCTTAATTATTTCAGCAAGACAATGTCAAACCGAACCCTGCATTTTCTCAAACAGCAGAAAATGATATTTAGTGAAAGAGTCTGTGAAGGAAACTGGCCAGCTACAATACTTTCCTGTCACTCAATTAGAAAAATGTGCTGGCATCAAATTCAAAATCCAAACAATTTTCAAAATACAATAATTGCTTTCTCACAGATAAGGATTTCAACAAAAATACATATGAAATAATATAAACAACCATACTGAATTCTGTTTTTATTTACATTTAATTTTTTATTTTATTTTATTTGGAAGGATTATCGTATCATCTCTGTGTGACTGGATACTTTGAGAAATCCGCCGCATTCCAATCAATCTAGGCCAACTAAAAAGGGCAGCAGTTGTTCTGAGTTATTTCATCATTCACATGAGAGGACCCCGATTCGTTCTTTTGATTTTAATTAAATTCATGACCTTGGGCACAAATTTGATCTTGTAAAAATATATGTAGCATGGACTGTTGCAGATTAAATCTCACTCTTTTCCTTTAACAGACACATTTCTCATAGTTGCACCTATGGAGTGCAACAAAGGGGTTAAAAGGAAAATATGTGGGTGCGTAATTAGATCCAGCAAGCAAAACCACGCTGCGAAAACTAACTCACTCTTTGCCTAACTATGAAGAGAAAAAGTAGGTCAATGCCAGCAGTTTCTTCTCTACCTGTGCATCCCAGTATGTCACATATACTGATGATGAACAATATCCGCGAGGAGGACGCAGGCCTTGGCAGAGGATACTGCCCGAGTCTTCTGTATCCTTTGCGCTTTGGTAGAATTTGTAAAATAGCGAATAAGAGGCTTAAAGCCGCGCTCCCCAGACTTAAAGCCCCGAATAAGACGGGCTGAAAAGTGACCACAAACTCTGTCGCTGCGTCTCGGTTCGGGCAGCAGAAAGTCTCCATCCGCGGGGATGCCATGATGGACTGAAGGAGAGAGCAGCGGGGAGAAAGAGAAAGGAAGAAAATGAACCGTGTCAGAAGAAAGGAGACAAAGAAAAGAAAATGAGAGGAAATGACTGAGTCCATGACCCAACTGAGAAATCACGGGGTTGAATCATCATGTGCTTCCATTTAATCCCTGCAGTTGTAGCTTAACTGTGTCACACTATGCATGAATCCGACAAAGCGCCGTTGTTTGAAAAGGTCTTAAAAGGGGTGGCTTCATCACAGTACTCTGTGTATTTATGTATCAGTTCAAATGTTTTACAGAAACCTCAGTTTAGGTAGAAAAGAAGCTGCAAATGCACAGAATATCACAAAATTATGATCTTATCATATTATCTTTAAAAAAATTAAGATCATATGAACACAAAAATTACATTTAATAAGCATAGAATGCAACACTGTAAGACATTATGGTATAAAAATATATGTAAATCAACCAATCAGTCACCTTTTCTGTCCAAATGAATTTGGCTGCTATCCCCTTTGCATGACTAATTCCGTTCATTAGAGAAATAGTACTTTTTTCCACAGGACATGAAATCCCACACAGACATCACCATACATTTAATCTCTGATCAGCCTCTTGGACAGCTGACAGTTTCAAGCCGGATAGGTGTTGTGCCAAAAAGTGATTTCTGATGTTTCTATGCGTTTTTTATGTGTAATATATTTGCTTATTTTGTTAAACAGACTGTAGTCCATTGGATTTATAAACAGTGTTACCCATAAAGATAAGATAAGATAAGATAAGATAAGAATAACTTTATTTATCCCGAGGGAAATTCTTTTGTCATATACATGCTCAAAGCAGCAAGAGAGACAGAGGAACAGATGAATAAGATATACAATATATACAATAAAGAATAGTAGTATACAGTAAAAACAAAGAAATGTCCCGTTTTTAAGTATCTTTATGGCTCTGTGTTATTGGACCCACATTATAATCAATCCATGCCTTTTTGGCCATTTAAAATATCGTCATAGAACTGTGATGTTGTATTTGTTGAACTTTCTGCTGCCCTCTCAGCCAGAGCTCTTTTGAAAAATACATTTTTAATGTTAATGAGAGTTTTTACTCGGATGAATAAAGGATATATAAAAGTCTCTTTGCCAAAAAAAAAACAGATTGCAGCTTCTACCTTGTGACTTGAATTCTCTTTCTGGCCCAGAATGACTTGATATCATTCATCATAGATATGTTTGAGAGAGCAACAAGTCACTTACATCAGTTTTTAGGCAAATACGGGAAACCTCTTTTTGTTAGATGATCGCTTGACTACTAAGTGGTCTCTGTAAAGGCAGATCTATTGGTCTATTGATCCATCCATCTGTATGTATGAGTAAAATCCATGATGCATGACGAGGTGATGCAAACTACTTCATATCTGCATGCATAAACTGGGACTCCTCCACCTTTTGGTGAGCCATGAATGGTGCTCTGGTGAGCATGTGATCAGTAAACATGTAAACCTAAGTGCTTTGAGTTGATCAGTTTGTTTACATTTTTCCTAATCGAATCGAATCTGAACTGCACAATGCCCTGTTATAACTAAAACGTGATCTGCGAGCACGGAAAGCTTGGGTCTAAATGAGGCTCACCCCATTTTTTTAGATTCCAGACAGAAAAGCTGACATGTGGTGCACTGTGCTCGCATGGGTTAGCTGAGTCTTGTATGAAGTCCAAATACAGGAGAGGTCATAGCTGCTGGATTTGCTTGCCTGGCCTGAGATCTGAGAAAACTGGTGGACATTTGAAGCAGATTTATTTGGGGAACAAAGCATCAAGGGCCTTCATTATTCTGAAATACAGAGAGGGCATTCATTCAGTTTGCAAAGAGCTTTTCTAATCCGTATGCACCTTTCCCTGACAAGGCACAAAGTCAATTGTACGGGAGTGTGTAGCCTGTTGCCAGAGATTAACAGCTCCCATAGGAATACAATTACAGTATTGATTTGCTTTGAACATCTGCTCTCCGTGACTGCCCTCTGCTGGTCTGCATATATTCTTACTGTACCTCTAAAGAAACAGCTGATGTAATATGTAATTCTTCAATCATGCAAAAAAAATAATTAATAAATATTTTAAATGATTCAGCTGCTACCATTATTGATGATAGATTTTATTTTCTGTAAGGCACACAGGACACAGACCAATGATAATTAAGTAACACATTTACTGTGTCCAGGTCCAAATGTATTTACTTTCCATCTTTAATGTACATAATATTAGGTAAGAAGTATTTTTTTAAAAAGTTGCTTTTGGGTAAGAAAAGATGTTAAGCAATTTATACATGATCAGAAGAGGCAACTCTACAATGGAAAATGGACCTGTGGGTGTGCTAAATTACAGGAAAGGTCAGCAGTACACCGATTCATGTCAAACAAAGTTCAGTTTTGCCAAGTTAAAGGTTCTAAAACACGAGGTCTGAACTATTAAAACATCAACAACCAACAGTCAGCTGTGTAAAGACACAACGGAGGAATGAAATCCTTAGCAGGAAAGTCTGTGGTTGTTATATTTTGAGCTTCTCTCCATGTGACTTCCTTCCTCTGAAACTTTTGACCATCCCCAGAAATAAAAATGAGATTGCAGATTGTATATAAGTCTATTTTGATGCTTTTTTTTGCTCTCTGTTTCACGTTACATGTCACATGTGTAATGAATGTAGTTATTTCCTAAAAAGCTAATGTGTGCGTGTGTGTCTCTGTTTGTTTATGAGCTGGTGTATAAATAATAAAACTCAACTATGCAGAAGAAGGCGTCTGTACATCTGTGACCTCTAACATGCAGAGGTATGAGGTATCAAAAAATCAGCTTACATGCATCATCACATAAGAGCTGATCAAACTGAGTTCATTAGAATCAGAATATTTTCTTAATTCCTGAGGGGAAACTGCTTTGTTACAAATGCTCTGTTAAACTTTTAAATGTGAAAAATAGAAAAAATAAAATTTAATCTCTGTATATGAAAAGAATTAAAAGTAGGATGCTCCATTAAGTTGTAATGTTTGAAAATAAATACTCCAAAGTTACTAAAATAATACTATATAGAATAAAAAAACCAGTGTCACGGGGTGAAGTTGTAAATATTGATGGCCACAGATAGGAATGATTTCCTGTGATGTTATTTGGTAAACAAACCAGGACAACGTCCTCCTTTCTAACACCACCATCAAAAGTCAAGCTCCACTCCCACAACATTACTGGGCTTTGTGGATCAGTTTGTTGAGTCTGTTTGGTGCCTGTTACTCTCAGTCTGCTGCCCCAGCATACCACAGCGTAGCGGTTGGCACTGGCCACCGCAGACTCATAAAGCATCCAGAGCATCATCCCACAAATATCAAGAGACCTCAGTCACCTCAGAAAATCCAATAATATACCATGACATGTTATTGCTGAAGCAAATTTCAAAACGATTAGAGCTACTTTTAACAAACCATTTGCAACAAAGTGAGTGCTTTATGTAAAGTAACAATTTTCAAGAAAATGTAACCAAAGTCATAAATCTGGGAATAATTTTAAAGGGCTTATTATATCTGATAACTGGAAACAATATACTGCATAAAACTCAAATTCTTTAAATGTAGAAAGCCACTCTTGCCTCCAAGTTTTTAAATCAATGATGCATAATGTTTTTCTGAGGGGTGCACAACTTTATAATAAACACCGATTATTAGTATCCCTTTATTAAAGTTAAAACGCCAGAAACCCCCTCCCCCAGCGCCGCCCATGTTTCCTGCCGGAGAGGATGGGTGTGGAGGTACAGTGTCATATTACACACAAACTACAGACCTGCTCAACAGGCTTCTTTCTCTCGTTTTCTGCCCCTCCATTGGCTGAGACTAAAACTGCTACTTGAAACTAGCCTGCTTCCTGAATGGCAAACACTTTGTGTGACAGGAAATAACACTGACAGAACCAAGGTCTGTCACATATCTACTAAAAAAATCAAAACAAAACAAATGAGGACAAAATATATTTAAATCCTAGTTAGACACAGTTCAGTTTAGGTTCCAAAGGCTGTGACGAAAGACAACCGGGCCACAGAGGAGCTTTTGAACCCACACTGTGAGTTATGTCTGCTGGACACAAAGACACTCTGCGAGACCCTACATGTCAAAGTGGAGCTGTTTTTTTCTCAAACCCTTTGATGAGTGGTGAGTAGTAGCTGGCAGTGCAAGCTCACACTGCAGCTGGGTTGTATTTACTGCTTTACGCAGAGTCTTTCATCTGGTCTTCTAATGTATTCATGTACCTATGCAGGTAGGTTTCTAAGTTAAGTAACTATTTTATTTGTCTGCACAAAGATGTTGAATCCGAGTGGTCTCCAATTCACGAAGCAGCCTTTAACGGACGCCTCCTCACCCTGCAAAAGCTCATTGATCAGGTACGGTTTAACTGAATATTGTAAGTTGTGTTAAAAGAAAAAAAAAAAAATTGCCTTCTCATAATCATGGATGTTAAATACCCATGTGTTTCTCACTGTGATGTGAAACCTTTAATAAGGTGGCTGTGTCCTCATATGGCAGTTTGCTATCCAAAGTTGCCATGCGCATATACCTCAGTGTCTCTAAATGTGCTGTGTTTTGTTCACAGGGTGCATGTGTAAATCTGAACACTCTGGATATGGTCTCGCCCCTTCATGGGGCATGTACACAAGGTCACACGGCTTGTGCCAAGCTTCTGATGGAGAACGGAGCAAATGTCAGTAAAGCGTCATCACGTGGTTTTGTTTTTTTTTGTGGTTTTTGACTGAATTCATGAGAATCTCAAATTTAAGAGTTATGTTGTCAGTTTTTGCTTGAAAGAGTCTCACAGTTTGTTCCCATAACAACCATGTCAATTATTGCCAATTTTAACTTATTGATGGGAGACTGCAGTGAGAAATTAACCAAACACACAGCCACGGTCGTGCATGCACAATAACTCATTAACAAACAAACATCAGCGGATATAAAGCCAAATTTGTCCAACCACCATTATCAGAATGAGAATCAGAGTCAGAATTCTTTAATAATCCCTGAGGAAATTATGTAGTCACAGTTCCTCTAAGACAATAAGAATAAGTAACTAAACAAATCAAACCAAAATTAAATATTTTTACAGATTATCTGATTCATTGTTAACATTACTATTATTACTATATCACCGTGTATCAGGTAAACAGCTCAACTGTGGATGGAAAAACTGCCCTGACAGAAGCATGTGGTCAGGGGCACGTGACCTGCGTATCACTGCTTCTTCAACATGGAGCTGCTTCCCTGGGGACCAGCCAGTCCAGTTCTCCAATCCATATAGCTGCAACAAAAGGTTCGAGGTCAGACTCAGATATGTGAAAAATCTATTCTGGCAGAAGTGCCAAAATCTCTTGGATGGCAGGCGAAAGAAGATTTTTACAGCCCAACCTCTCAAGAACATTTCTTGTCATTGTGGTGATTTCTGTTTCCTCTCCCTAGGTCACCCTGAGTGCATTGAACCTCTTGTTCAGTACGGAGCAGATGTGGATCAGCATGTTGACAAGTTAGGAACCCCTCTCCAGATTGCCTGCTCCAATCAGCATCTAAGCACTGTGAGGAAACTACTGCAGCTGGGTAAGAAAGCTTCTCATTTGAACTTTTATTGCTCAAAGAATATTCATTCTTCCAATATCTTATCCATTGGTGGAAGACTTTGAGACCTTTTCAATGGCAAAAGGAGAGTGGTGCTGCAGTGTGCGATACTCAGAGTGTAAGTCCAGCGTTCAATATTTTATTGAAGGAAGCGTACACAAAACCCTTTGTGGCTGCAGACAGAGCTGTGGAAAATTAGATAAACCCCTACACATAACATCATATGAGCCAGCATTAGGTGGGGTTGAAGATGATATGATCCATGTTATGGTGCTGTGCAAAGGTTTCAGGCACTAAAGTGAAGATGTCTTGCAAAAATATCATCAGTACTTCAAACCTCAGTGTGCGGTAAACAAACCCAAATCATGTCCAAATTTCATGTACCAACATGGCTTTTAAGACAGTAGATCTACTCTGTATATTAGCACGTACTTTCACAAGCTACCTTGCATGTACATTGCGCCAAGAAACCACAATCCTCTTTTGGTTTCAGGTTTTGTGTCTTTTCATGTAATCCCAGGCTTGCAGACGACATAGCATCTTTTGCAGGACTCCTTGTCCTTCTTGCAAATTAAAATACAGCAGTTTTTTCATGACTTGGGTCATATAATTTCAACTGTTCTAACAAAGAAAAACTTTACTTGAACTACAACAAAAGCTTTATTTCATTTAATGTGGGGACATCATATTTGGCCTTTTCTCTCCTTCAGGTGCAAATGTGAACAGCAGTGTGTCTGGGGGCTCGCCTCTGCATATCGCTGCCCGCCAGTCCAGCCCTGAGTTGGCATCCGTCCTGCTTGAACATGGGGCAGATCCCTTCCTTAGGAACTCAGAGGGCAGACAGCCACTGGACCTCGCTCCACCCAACAGCCTGACAGAGAGACTTCTAAAACAAGCAGGAGGTAGTCGAGACTTTGCACTAAAGACTTTGCACTGGGCTGGTGGCGCAGAAAGAAGCTAATCATCTATAATGGCTCATGCTTCTCCCCTGAGTGTCCCCAGGAGTGTCTCCTCTAATGCAGCTGTGCCGACTACACATCAGAAAAGCTGTGGGCAACAAGAGGCTGGG
The DNA here is from genome assembly GCA_015106755.1 of Etia nguti. NCBI lineage: Eukaryota > Metazoa > Chordata > Actinopteri > Cichliformes > Cichlidae > Etia > Etia nguti. The sequence continues at coordinate 9,485 of VUQG01025950.1, read as the reverse complement.
TGCAATTTGTGACCTTCAGTTACCCAAAGAACTGATAGAGTATCTGCTCTACCAATCAGACCCAAAGGGAGATCTTAATGCGCTGAAATTCCTCAACCCTGCAACCTCAGATTTTGAGTCCTAAAAGTTTTTGGTCAATAGGGGGCAGACTTGTATAATCTTACATGGTGGCAACCACATAAGTGCTCCTGGTTGTTGATGAACCACAATGTCAGAATTACTTTCAGTGAAAGATATCCTATATCTTTGCTGCTTCCCTCAGGAAGGGAGTCTTGATGTTTAATACAGGTGGATGATGTGGCCGTACTCTTTAAGCTTTAAATGCGCACAAGCCATCAGACGTTAGGCTACTAAGAAAACCTCTTTTTTTTCTCCTTTGACTTTTTGTTCATAGATATTTTATGTTTTGGTTAAAAATGTGTTGCTTTTAATAGTAAGGCAAATAAAAAAGCACTACTGAATGCAATCATTCCTGTTCATGCCTTTTTTATTACTCAAGTTTAAGACAAATATTCTAGTGTTAAGATATCTTACTAATGACTCACTGAAAAAGCTGTTGCAGTCTTAAAGAGTATATTTGAACAGAAAAACAACACAATTAGAAGCACAATAGATAAAACTAAAATACTTGAGCCCAGAAAAATTATGGCAAAATATTACGTATAAAAAAGTGAACTTCCTGCGTTTATCATGTGAATTAATCTTATACCATCATTTCAGTAAAAGCTATTTTTACATAAACACAATCAATACTCTGCTATGTACCTGACTAAAAAACTGGGCTTTTTATAGATGCTATAGTGAAGATGCAAGATGGTCTATGAGGGAACAAGAGCATGAAGACAGAACAACACTGTACACAATGCAATGACTTTTTTTAAAGGTCATCACTTATCTCTATTCCCTGAAGATGCAATGAGTAGAGGCAGTGAAAGTTTAAATACCTGGGGTCAGCCTTTCAAAATAACTGACAGTGCACAAGAGTGGTGAAAAAGAGACTGCAGGCAGGGTGGAGTGGGTGGAGATGAGTATCAGGGGTGATTTGTGACAAAAAGGTAGCAGCAAGAGTGAAAGTGAACATTTACAAGATGGTAGTGAGACCTGCCACGATGTATGGTTTGGAGATGGTGGTGCTGACAAAAAGACAGGAGGTAGCAGAGCTGAAGATTTTGATTGGGAGTAACCAGGAGGGACAAGGTTAGAAATTATTATATCAAAGGGACAGCTCAGTTTGGAATTAGACGGGAGGGGAAATGGATATACTGGACAAAGGGTGCTGAAGATGGAGCTGGAAGGCAGGAGGAAAAAAAAAAAAACACCATAAAGAAGATTCATAGAGTTGGTGAGAGAAGACATGCAGAGTTGGTGTGACGAGGGAAGATAGGGGTCGCCACATCTCACCCTAAAGGGAGCAACCGAAAGACGGAAAAAAAGAAGATGAACTTATCTCTATTCCCAAAATCCAGTATTTACAATATGCTGGCTGGTTTCACAGTAAACATTTGTTCCCCATGTAGAAACATGCAATGAAAAACAGAGTTCTCTTCCTCCCGATTCTCTCCATAGTTTTATTCAAAAACTTCCTATCACTAGGAACTGTGAGCAAGGCATTACTTTGTAGTGCTTAGTCCTAGCAGCCTGTAAGCTCGTCAACAACCTACCAAGTAAGCACTCACTGACCCTTGACCCGTATTTTAATCAATACATATAACAGAACAGAAGCCAGAGGGAGGAAAAGCAGAAAATAGGCTTATGCTAGATATAAAAAGCAAGAAATTACTAAAGCAGACCATATGACAGGGATATGGATGCATTTTATGCACCTATCATTTTTATTGGAAATGAGTAATGCCACTGTATCATAAGCATTGATTTCAACAGGTCGTTTAGAGAGATGATGAAGGAGCAGAATGTGCTGCTCCTTCACCTCTGGACATCAACATGATTTTATTTAATTCACCCACAGCCTTCTTGTTGAATGCAGCAGTCATTAACTCCCCATTGATCCCTCTGTCCCAATACGGCGCCCGAACTAAATCGTCATCCCCTCAAACACTGCATTAGCACCCGGGGGCCAGGAACACACACACACACGCGCACACATGCACACCGACTTTCGATTTAACTGATCTTTAATGTGAAATCAATGCTACGGAGGAGTTTCTGTCCTCTGCAGCTGCTGGGAAAAAAAAGACATACAATATCCACAGCTTGCAATTAGTGATATCTCGAAAATCAGGTGAGGCAAGTCTGTCTGGGAATCACCGTCATATGACCACTTGAATAATTTCCCACTCCAGTCACCCTGGCTTTTTTTTTTTGACTCTCTGCAGTTCCTCTGAAATATTTCCCGAGTTCAGTCATGTGCTGCATGGCACTCAGATGCACTCCAAAAATCAACCAAGCTATGTGTGATACCAAAGCTTTTACTTTTTTCCCCTCTAGAGGCACACACTCCATTAACCTCTATCCATTTTTTTTTTTATAAGTGCATTGGCACTTTTTACCCAAATAGTGCAGAATGCATTTCCTAGCAGGGATGCAAGTTTTACATCCAATGCACATTTGCTTAAAGCTATCTTATACCTTCTAGAAAGCGCATACAAGAAGCTTTCACGTAAAGAAAGACAGCATATTTAGAGTTACCTCTAAAATATAAAAAGCTACAGATGACAAAACACATAAATAAACAAATAAATAAATATTTTGTGGCATGTGAAAGCTGCCCAGTGTTCATAATGAAAGCAGGATTAGTTTACTCATTAATGCATGAAGAATTCTAATCACCCCTAAAATGTAAGCAGCTACCACTGACTGTGAACAAAACTGCAAGTTGTTAAAGCCAGGCAGCCCTTATGTGCACACATCTAATAATCAAACCGCGATCGCTCCTCGTGCGGCGGCTCGCATCCTGATTGCTCCGAGCTGGATCTTGTTATAGATATCAGCACTTCCCACTAAGCTACAAGTGGGTTGTGCCGTGTCCTTGCACTCGCCAGTAATTGCTTTGGTAATTTTAGTTTAGTTCAGTGTTGGGGTAATTAAAACAAATTGAGGAGATAGTGTAGACAGAGATCTCTTGTGGCTCCTTGCTCGGAGTGTGGAGAAGTTTAGTGAGGTCATATGTTGTGATGTTTTCAATTAAGCATCTCTGTACTAATGAGGGGTTTATTAAGGAGTGTGAATATTTATGTAAAACAAGTCTGCTAAGTAGCTGAAATATCTATATTTGGTAAAATGCTGGCGTATTTAACTCCACGAGTTCACTTTTTCCCTCTTATTTTTGCCTTAACTGATCACAAAGACAAAAGCCTTCTGATGTCAAATAAAATTAGATAAGGTGACCAAAGGTGTTTATTTTGTTTATATTTATATCATGTAAAAAAAATTATACAATATGCTTGCAAAAATAACTAATATTTTCTACATATTGTGACTGTTGCAATTAATTTTAGTCAATTATATTTTTCCATGAGCAATATTAAAAAACAAAAACAAAACAAAACAAAAAAAAACCCACCAAGGAATTGATGTCACATCATTGAATCTGACTATGTCAGAAAAAGATAATCTCTCTTCATTTAGTTTTACTCCACAACAACTCACATGTCCTAAAGTCAGCCCTGCTGACTCTCCATGATAGCAGCTTGTGGGAAGGGCGGGAAAACATCAGATGACCGCCAATCAGGAAGGTCAAACGTGGCCCCGCTGGAACTGTGTATCCGGAATTTACAGAAACAGCTGAGAGGGTGCCGTTGCACATCAAGATGGCCGCTGAGCTGTTACCAGCAGGTGGAGACACAGCAGGTTCAGCATCACGAGGACTACCACCAGCACAATGAGAACCTTCTGTAACCACAGGGTCGCATTCAGCTTCTGCTCCAGCCGTAAGGTGCAGGCAGTGACTCGCATTAGCTGGTGAGACAAAAACTGGTTGAATGACTTCATTTATGCATCTAAAGCGTTTTTCAAACAGGTCGTGGAAACTTGTGTGCAGGGAAAACAGGAACAGTTAACTGTTATGGGAAGAACCTCTCTTTGCAGACAGAAATTTCAGAAAATGAAGTCAGCATGTTCTCCATGTGTCTGTGTGGGGATTCCAACTTCCTCCCACAGTCCAAGAACATGCATGTTAGTTAAGGGGTGATTCTAAATTGGCTGTAGGTATGAATGTTGGTCATTTGTGTGATGAACTGGAGGCCTGTACTGGATTTACCCCACTTCTCGCCCTACTCCAGTCTGTGAGCTGAACTGAATAAATAGATGAAGATGGATCGATGGATGGATGGATGGATGGATGGATGAGTGTCTGTTGCCTAAGTGGTGTACACACAGGTAGACATGTGGCACTGTTAGCAAACTAAAAGTTAACTGTTCCCGAGTTAAACTTAAAAGATACTGTTGATTGCCATGCGACGGGGAGGTATATTCATTAGAGGGTTACCAATGGAACCAGAGTCTGAAAAATCTAAAAACTGACCAAGATTGCTGTATTTATTTATTTTTTACACCAAAACTCACCGCTATATTTAACTCCTGCTGCTCGCTTGGCATTGTCTCCATTGGGTTGTCCTTAAAAGGTTTCATTGCTGGTTTAGCACTCTCCAGAACATGACAGCGCAATCTGTAGGAAAGACATAATCCAATTAGCGCAGGCTATCAGGAGGATGCAATCACTGGTCCACAGGAGTACTATGTAGCAGAAGCACAGTCCATCTTTATTTATTTCCATCATTTTGGACTTTAGTTAGCAGCTGTAATCCTTCTTCTGTGCTACATCATTTTTGAGCTTGGCACAGTGGCACACAAACTAGTTTTCAACTTAACTGGCCCTACAGCTCAAAGCCGATTTCCAGCTGCAGTCTAAGTAGGTGGAGTTCAACTTTCTCCACCTTTGGGATGGGATCCACTTCGGGGAAGCAGCTGAATGATATTGAGGCTGTTACATTAGCAAACTGGCCAGTGAAACAGCTGGTAGGGAAAATGAGACAGGAAGGGCTGGGACTAGCAGGTTAGTTGTGAATTAACTAGAAAAAAAAAGTAGTCAGTCAAGGATTTCTTCATTCTCTCAGGTGAATTAAACAAGCAGGGAATCTAAAACAAGCTGCCAAATATACTTGGGAGGCATGCCAAAGTAAAGCTTGGCATTACGTGTGGCTAACACTTCACTGCATACCTGTGTTCCATGATTTTGGTTTTCGGTACTTCTTTCCAGAACTGTGAAAGATCTTGTGATCCAGCATTTTCCATCTCCGCAGCCATAATCAGAAACCTGTCCTGTGGAGAGGCCTGAGAACCTGCACAAAATCATCCAGAGAAAATTTTTTAAAAAACATTAATGTAAGCACAACTTACTGAGACAGCTGTTGAAAACCGAATAATTAGATTTTTGTTTCAGAAAATGCAAAAGAATAATTTAAATTGCTCTTAAAATCAACAACAAAACTAGTGCAGCTGACTGATTTGGTTCAGACACAGAAACAGAAGGGCTATGTTCACAGAACTCGGTGTTAGATGTGACAGTTTTGGGGAGAAGAAAAAAAACCCACCACAGCATAAAAGCTAGGAAAAAAAGTAACCCAAAATAAGCTGCACTGGTTCCTCTGAGCGAGCTATGTTCAGCACATCATAACCTACAGCTGACATTTCAGTGCTTGAAGGGCACAAGCTGTTTCAACTCACGCAGCACTGTCAGTTGTCTGATGGTTTGTTTTGTGAAGATGATTCTTTTATCAGTCTTGAAATATGCATGTCAGGCAGGAGAAAGTGGCTGTCTGCACTTTAGGAAGGTAATACACTGAACCGCTTGATTATTCTGAGGTTCAGCATTTAGAAACATCTGCTGTGAGAAGAGTGCAGAGCTTAAGTGCAATACCTCCATGTAGTGACACCACTATGTCTACTGAAGCTCCCGGCTCACAGCAGCTGCTGCTCGGCTTCACTCTATACTTGTCGGGCGCCGTGGTCCGCACCTGTGGAGACGTTAGAGGAACATTTAACAGTGCTTTTTTTCCTCACCTCAATTTATTTAATAAATAAATGCAATCCTTAGTCAGTGAACTGGAGATCAACAGGAACTCCTGGCACGAATTAACTGTAGCAAGTGCCACACACTTCAATGTGAACGCTTTCAGACTCACCTTAAAGGCCACCTGATTTTTGACCACATTGTTCAGGATAATTAAGCTTTTCTTTTCGGTCTCTCCAGAACCAAAGCTGAGCTCCTCTGCAGGGCTGAACAGGGAGATAAAAAACACAAAAACCTCAGTGTGTAGCAGGAACTACATTAGACTGGAAACCACATACACCATTTTATTCTTTTTTATTAAAAATGTAGCCAAAAGTTTTGACAATGGAGACCTCTAACAAATGACTTTTCCCAAGATTTTATTTAACTGAATGAAGAATCTGCTTCTTAAATTCACCGTAATTAATCGTTAACAGTTTTATCATTAAATTAAAAGAGGACACATAATAACAGAGCACTGTGGTACTGAAAGAGCATGGCACATCTAAATCAACTTTTACATGTTTATTGTCCTCCTTAGCCAACCTAAACAAGTTATGTTACCAGTGCTCTGCTACAGCCCCTTTGAAAGTTTTATGACCTGTTCAACAAGCTTAGCTGCAGGGCAAAACCCAGCTGTTTTGTAAGTTATAAGGAGGAGACTTCAGCATGGTTTGTTTTTCATAGTCTGTTATTGTAGCAAATTATTAACCTGCCCACTATCATTAGAACACTGATGTTACTGCTACAGGAAAATATATTTAAAATAAAGCAGTCCGAGTATCCAGAATCAAGCAGTCCATCTTACTAGAGGGAGACCTCCCGATAGTATGACTTGGATTTTCCTTCAAGAGCAAATGAATTTGATTTAGAGAGATTTGTATAATGTTGCAAAGGAAGGGCCAAAGGAAACCTGTAAGTTGTCATGCATGCTTTGCTTGTCATTAGCTCACACAGTCTAACTTGGTGATATATATATGCAGCATGCGATTTGATGAATTTGGCCTTGGTGCACATTGCATACTTATTACAGCGGGATCATATTATCTGCTATGCATGTATAAAGCTTCTCAATGCTGCAGCTTGGATGTTTTATGAACTAAGACCGCTAAGAACAAAGATTTTTTTTTTTTTTTTTTACACTTTTCCATCTCCCTTA
>VUQG01025949.1:0-13234 GCA_015106755.1 Etia nguti | reverse complement strand
TGAATCGAGGAGGGGGCCTAAGGGTACATCTTTCGCCATCTTACAATGCTGTGATTGCAGCCATTCCCCAACTCTCTGTGAATGGTACTCATGGCCATTGATCAGTGGTCTTTGATCAGTTGGTTTTGGTCAGTGGTTGTTGATCAATGGTCATGAGAATTTGCATAATTAAGATTAAGGAACTGACCTCCCAGCCCATTGTTCCTTCAGTGGGCTGGTTTCAGTCGTTATGCAAATGTACTGTTTATAAGATTGGGGAAACCTGCAGTCAGCTGAGACTGAAGAAGTCACTTGGATGAGTGACGAAACGTTTCTCCCACAAAACGCTACGTCCAGATGAACAGAATCAACTTTTGGAGATTTACTTTCCTGGATGATTGAGAATGCATCAAGACGTTGTAATAGAGAGCTTAAATTCCACACCGTGTGTCTTATGCTTTAGGCGAAATTATGTATAAATGACTTACAGTGTTTAAAAACAAAAATAATAAAGCACAAAAATGCATTTATGAAAATTTCAGCAAGTGATTCTTTACTGTTATTATGTTATATTATGATTTTATGAATTTTGTTTTATTTGTGGCAAATAATAGCAACATACTGTGCAGTATTGTTATGGAGGTCTTAATAATTCTCCCATAATTCTCCCATCATTATTTATGTGTGAATTCTATATGTCAAAACAACAGCTTTCTAATTGAGAATTCTTTGCCTTTAGGAATGATCCTTGTCAGAATTTATGTCGTTGCAACATCCAACTTGAGATGCTTGTTTCATGAAGTGCTAGAACTGAAGTGAAGATGGCTCGTGGATTACATTGATTATGCAATTCAGTGCAACTTTAAACATGATTAGCAAGGAATATTTTTATTTGTGCTGCTGGTGCTATATTCTGTCCAAATCTTGTGATGTGAAATCTGCATTTCACTTAAAAAACAAAGTATTCGCATGGCAGTGCTTTCTTTTATATAAAGCAGTAAAAATTCTTTTCTGCAGACGCTTATTTAAACCAGATAACATGAAAGACCTTAAAGTGAGTGCTCTGGACTTTTAGAGAGTATTTATATGTCCACATGACTGTTGTTGGTTTGTTTGGCCTTCTGGACAGCTTAGAATGTCCTTTGTTTTGGTTATTCACAGGTGCAACCAGTCAGTCCCCTGTGCTGGCTGATGTGTGTGGTCGGGATCATCCAGGATCTCTTCACTCAACAGGAGACTCCATGTACATCCATTTCTCCTCAGACGGCAGCATCAGTGGCCGAGGCTTTAATGCCTCCTACTCAAAAGGTGATGCATTAGCAGTTAATTACTAAACATCTCCTAGATGACATATAACCATAAGATAAAAACAAAACAAAACACTAAAACGCTGAAATACTACACGCTTCAGTTTTAAAAAGACATAAAATCAAGTTGGGTGGTACTCCTTCTTTTTAAGAACGGAGACCACAGGGTGTTTTAAAACTTGATGAGAATCTCAGTTCTCAGCTGTGACAAAAGAAAGAGGTTGTTTACTTTCAACATAAAGTAAGTTGTAACAACCTTTCAGTGTGCGAAACTACCATAACTGCTTGAAGCATTCTCTCCTCTATGTCCATATGAACCCATTAAAACCAATGGACTCCCATTCGTTTTTGGTCACACTTTTAGGTCAAACTACTGTAACCGTAACCTTCGAGTCTCTCTGAATAGCTGCTCCCATATGTAAAATATTAAGCCTTTTCTATACATGTTTTTGATGGACTTACAAAAGTTCATATAAGGCATAAAAATGAGAAACAAATCCACACTTGTTGAACATAAGTCAGTCCAAGAAGTGACATTATAATTATACTATATAATAAATATTTGCTTACTCCCTTAACTTGAGAATTGTTTTTGGTAATTGAAGATTTAACATCCATGTGATGTACTGTGATACACTATGGTGTTCTGGGCAGTAACACTTCCTCTCAGGTCACGTTTCATGATCAATATATTAACTGCCAGACTCCACAACTACCACTATTCTACAACAATAATTATACTAGTAGGTGGAATAATATGTGTTTCTTTTTCTTTTTCTTTTCGTAGGTTGTGGTGGACTCCTGCATGTTGACAGAGGTGTTATGAGCAGTCCCAATTACCCACAGAATTACCGGCCAGGTTTGGATTGCAGCTGGCATGTGATGGTGACACCTGGCTTTAGAATTTCTGTCACATTCCAAACCCCCTTTCAGATCCAAGGCTATGGAACTGGATGCAGTACAGGAGATTACCTGGAGGTAAACATATGGATAGCAAAACCTGCAAAAATAAATATTCGAAAAAAAATCCACACTCCTGAAACTAAGAAAATAGATTTTTGCCCTGTGGATGCGCATTGACTGAAGTGATTACTTGCAATTAACAGCCATTTAAAGTCTATGACATTTACAGGTGCTAGAAATCAATGAAATTCCCTGTGTGTTGTTCAGCTCGATCCAGTTTGATCCAGTCTCAGTCCAGTCGGGACAGTGTGCAGGGAATAGTTTGATCAAACGTACTGTCCACTTAAGTCACACCATAATGATGTCAAGTGGAACCAGCAACAGTCTTAGCTATATTTGACAAGTTTGCTTTTTTCTTTTTGCAAAAAACTATTCTAAAAACAATGTAATGTGCAAAAATGTGAAACAATAGCATACAAGAAACAAATGTAAATTGAAGTAAATTATTAAAGTGAGCATCTCAACACGTTCTTAGAGTCACATAAAACCCCAAGAAATTTGAAGGAAATTTTTATTTTGGGTTTTTGTTGGAAAATTTTCCCACTAAATTCATATTTGACGATGCATGTTTCTGAACATCAGACAAGTAATCATATGTAATGTCACATTATCAAAGTTAAGTTTATCCTAGAAGGCAAAACGTTATATGTCATCATGAGAAAAGCTATGTGTTCCCCAAAGAGATGGTGGGTGGTGTTCCAAGGTATTGATGTTACTACTTCTCTAATGTACTAACAGATAAATCATGATGAGCTGCTGTCATGGGGAAATTGGACCGACTGGATAGGACAGTAACCTTTTTATTATTACATTTGATTATATCACTTGTGTTTGAAGAAGAAACTGTGATACACTGTGGTGTTTTTTTAAAAGCTGTAGTTATGTTCAAGTTTATTCTATAAACCTTACAATGACAACAACAACAGTAGATGGGAGTACTAAGGTTCCTGAAAGTCTTTTTTTTGTTGTTGTTGATGTTTCAGAGCCCTGGTTGGTGTTCCTGAAGTCACTGATCTTTTGGTAAATTATTTCTGTCATTATTCACAGTTATCTTTCCCTTTCTCCACAGCTCAGGAATGGTCCAGATGGCTCTTCTCCATTACTTGGAGGACGACTGTGTGGTTCAACCCCCCCATCTGTCCTCCAGACAACTGACAACAACCTCTTTATTCACTTTGTGTCCGATGCCAGTAATGAGGCCTCCGGCTTTAAGCTGGTATTCGAAGCCCACAGTCAAGGTAGAATCTTCACTTCATCAATATCACAGGAAATGTTTCAGTGCAGAAAAGCAATAATTTCTAAACATTTAGTCATGGTTGACAAGTTCTGAAATTGGAGTTGTGCTGTTGAAACATGGACTTGATGCCAACAAAACTCATTTAGGAACAACATTTTTAGTTTTATGCTTAAGAGAGGCAAAAAGAACTAAGTTGGCTTTAAGGGAGAGGGTGTATAATAGCTTGTTCAGAAAGAAGATTAATTGAGGCGCTGCACTAATGCCCAGCATAAGACGAAGGTTATTTTCTAACTTTAAGTAATGCAAAGCTGCTGTAGTAAAGTCCAGGAGAAACTTTGGAGTTGGATATAAAAGTGATAGGTCACTGTTTTTCATCTTTCAGCCTGTTTCCAAAAATGTTTGCTGTGTAAAATATCAACAAAAACAAAATGGAATGGTTTAAAAGTCACTTAAATGTTATATTTAATTAAAAGATGAATAAATTAAATGTTGAAAACTTTGTTTTTTTGGTGAATTAAAAAAACTTGTACTTCTTTTTTTTCTTTGGTTTCATAACGGTCATAATATCATAAGGTTGTCTGTACTGTATGCAGGCCACTTTAGCAAATGGACCCTTGCACTACAGAGCTCTGCTGTTAGAATAGAAATAGAATGAGGCTTATCATTGTCTTAGTGTATTGCTCCAAAGTTTGCATATATTGTTCAGCATTAATTTGGCATTATATCCATAATTTCTTAAATCTGTTGTTGATCTGAATTTGATTTGTCAAACCATAGGACATTTTTGCCCTTTACCTCAGACTATCTTGAATAAACTGCACAATAAAGATGTGTTTCTGGATCTTTGTATATTTTGCATGGTAGAGTTTGCTTTTGCTGACTGACAGCCCAAACATTAGCTGTGTCCAAGCTGTGTCCAAACTTTTTTGGAAGTAGGTTTAAAAAACCCCATAAAAAACTATATTATCTTTTCAAATTTATGTAGATGTTGGAAAACCTGTCACCTCTCTTATCTTAATCCTTCTATTTCTCCACAGCTTGTGGAGGTTTCATCGAGCTGAATGATAATGATCCTTCAGGGTACATTACTTCACCGAACTATCCACAGAATTACCCCCAGAACATTGACTGTATCTGGGTAATTACTGTGCCCAATGGGGAAGCTGTCCAGATTGACTTTGAGGATCAGTTCTACATTGAACCCACATCCAGGTACACCTTTACTTTCTCTTCAGGTTGTTGTATTTATGCCTCCTTATTACCACGTAAATATAGCAATTTTTGTCATTTTATTGTGTTTCATTCCAAGATTATTGGTAAATACCTTTAAGTTGTATATATTATATTATATTTTAAGGCTATCTATGTATCTTACATATATTTTATATATATATTTTACAAAAGAAACTAAACTAAAGAACAAACAAACATTACAATCTTACTAAATTGGCTGGTGTTGTTATTAGTGTTTGGAGAACACAGTATGTAAACTCTATCTAGAAAATCTTTCACTTAGAAGTGCTGAAAACACTTTCACATTTATTCATGCCCCAAGTTTCAGGGCTCACGAGACATGTTTTTGTCAATTTATTCGATAGCTGTATGTACGACTACTTGGAGCTGCGTGATGGCTCAACTTCCAACAATGATATAATTTCCCGTCTTTGTGGCAACACCCGACCATCTACTCAACATTCGACAGGTGCCTCCATGTGGCTTAGGTTTCGTACTGACACCAGCATCACACACCAAGGATTCAAAGCAAAATACTCCATAGGTAAAGAATCATCATGATCGTGCAGTCTGAAAGCTGTTTTTTTTTTTCAAACTCACAACTGTGTCTGTTCTTCCCTCATTAATGTCTAGAATGGAAGTTGTAAACCAGTAAGATGGTGGTCTCATCATAAGACTGGCGTGGCAATATTTTAATCAACTAGCAATAAAATTGTCTTTATCTAGGTCTGGTTGTAAGGTGCCTTACGCATAAATTAATGTCTTCAGTGGCGGCATTCTTGTGGCATACAGACCAAAAGTTATGTAAACTTGTGCCAGTATCAAAGCTTTTCTGGACCTAGCTGTTTGTTTATGTCTTAAAATACTGTATGCCATTTGAAATTCACATTAAAATGTTGATTTGGATTTTGTGGTTATACTCAATAATAGAAATGTTACCTTTGAGATTTTGAGTATGTATAGCAGAATGGTGATAGAAAACCGATTTTTAAAGCCCTGTTCTGATTCTGTAACTCAAATTCCTCACAGCAACATGTGGAGGTACCTACATAGGTCAGAGGGGTGTGATCTACAGCCCAGGCTTCCCAGGCTCCAACTATCCTGATAGCTCCAGTTGTGAGTGGTACCTTGAGGGACCCACAGGACACTACCTCACTCTTAGCTATGGGAATTTCAGCTTGCAGAATACTGATGGATGCTCTGCTGACTACGTGGAGATCAGAGAGTACAATGCCTCAGGTAAAAACATAAGTAATAAAAAAACAAGAAGATAAATTCTCTACACCATCACAATGTCTATTGTGTTTACATTTTTTGAATGTGTGACTGTTGGCAACTTTCTAAAACTGGACTTCCTCCCCAGTTTTTTTGTTTGTTTGTTTGTTTTTTAATAAATGTATTTATCTTATTTGATTTTCTAACCCAAATTATGAAAATGTTGGGATGCTGTGTAAAAAAAATAAATAAATAAATTTGAAAAAACCTCAAAAACCCATAAACCCTTGGAAAATAGAAAACATATCAAATGTTTGAACTAAGATGTTTGTTCCTGTAAAATATATTATTATTTTACAAATACCACTAGCGCATTTTGAATTTAATGGCAGTAAGACATCTCAAAAAAGTTGGGATGGGGCAACAACAAGTTGGAAAGCGTATTGTACTAAAGACAAACAGCTATAGGAATGTTTTGCAACTGAATAGAATTGTATGACATTAAATGCCTTGATGACATTAAATGATGGTTGGGATTACATTTTTTGAATGTAAACCATCAAAAAACCAAGATTGTAGTATTTGGACATTCTGACCCTCGTTCTTCTCTTAAGGGTGACCTTGGCCCTCTGGAAAAGTCCAGAACTCGCATTGAAAAAAAAATCTGGGAGTGTTCCTTGATGGCAGTTTTTCATTTGAGAAGCAAATAACTTCTGTTGTTAAAGTCAGCTTCTTCCACCTCAGGGCCCTTGCACCCAGTCTTGGCTCGTTTACACTGGGTTCCTGTATGTTATAGAATTGATTTTAAGATTTTATTGCTTGTTTTTAAGTCTCTAAATGGATTAGCTCTCTCGTACCCCTCTTATCTTTTAACTAAAAATACTCCAAATAGAACTTATCAGCTGATAAGTTGCTTCTGGTTGTTCCTAGAAGCAAACTAAAACACAGAGGAGACTGGGCCTTTGCGATTGCTGCGCCTAAACTTTGATACAGTCTGCCTCTTCAAATTAGGACCTCTCCAACGCAACCCAACAAAATTTTTACCTTTTAATTGTGACTGAGTTTTGTTTTGTTCTTTTTTTGTGTGTTTGTTTTACTTGAGCCTGCTTCTGCCGGAGCTTTCTTCCTGTTAAAAGGGAGTTTTTCCTTCCCACTGTCGCCAAAGTGCTTGTTCATATGATTGTTGGGTTTTTCTCTGTGGGTATTATTGTAGGGTCTACCTTACAATATAAAGCACCTTGAGGCGCCTGTTGTTGTGATTTGGCACTCTATAAATAAAACTGAATTGATTTAAACTTTGTACAGCACTTTGGTCTATCTGTGTTGTTTTTTAAATGTGCTTATAAATAAATTGAATGATTGATTGGAAAAAGAGCATCTTAGAGAGGCCACGATTCTAAGAAGTAAAGATAGACAGAAGTTCGCAAATCAGCAAAAAATCTGCACAGTTTCACGAACACTTGCAGAAATCATTAGTTTACAAATGCTGGTTAAAGCTCTGCCATGCAAAAGAGAAGCCATATATGAACACATATACAGAAATGTCACGGTTTTCTCTGGGCCAACGCTGACTTAAAATGGACTGAGGAAAAGTGTAAAACTTTTGGAAAACATGGACAATGCATCCTCTGGACAAAAAGAAGGGCCATCTGGCTTGTTATCAGTGCTCAGTTCAAACCCCACATTTCTGATAATATGGAGGTACAGTAGTACCTATAGAATTGGCAGATTGTACATCTGGAAAGGCGCCATCAATGCCAAAAGGTATATAATAGGAAAAGGTAGAATGGTATAGGCTCCCATCCAAATGATGCTTTTTTTCAATTAAGGCCGTGCAGATTTCAGCAAGACAATGCTAACGTGCATAATGCATACTGAATCTGTTACAACAGCTTTGTAGTCAAAGAGGGTAAAATGGGACAGCGGTCCTCTTCCAAAAGTACAGCAACCTTTTAATAGGGGAGGGGATCCTACGTAATGGTAAACATGGCCCTGTCTCAATTCTTTTGAGAGCTGTTGCTCTCAGTTCAAAATTAGCTAATGTTTTTCTTAAAATGGTACATTTTGTCAGTTAAAATATTTGATGTGTTTTAAATGTTCTATTGTGATTAAAATATGGGTTCATAAGATTTGCAAATAGCTGCATTCTGTCCCAATAGTCCCAACAATTTTGAACTTAGGAAAGTAGGTTACACACAACACATACGTGTTTCATGTTGAGACAAGTGGGGTGATCAAGATATTCCTGCATGCTTTCTAATGTTTGTTTAGGCCGCCTACTGGGCCGACATTGTGGCAATAACCTTCCTGCTCCCATGGAGACGTCTGACAGTTTTGCTTATGTCCGGTTTGTCAGTGACAGCAGTGGAAATGCAGCTGGCTTCCGTCTGTTCTTTGAAGCAAGTGTTGAAGGTGGGTACATTTTGAAAAGTACAAGGAATAGTTGCTGGATGACATTTATGGTACGTCATATTTACACATGAAGTATATTTTTGAGTAATATCACCATCATAGTCATAATTATCATAGAGACCTGTTTTTGTGTTGTTTCATTAGGTTCTGTTTTTTTCTAGTTAATTTTGAATGAATTTTGAATTGCATGGATGAGAACCAAATTGTACAATAAAAAATTGACATATGTATATTAAAGCATTTGATAGAAAATGTTGTCGACATTATTAGAACTTGCTCTTATACTTTCATATTTGTGTATTTGATAGCTATTGATAGCATTATTTGTAAAGTGGCAGTCATTCAAGAAATGCAGCATCAAGTTTTTTTCATAATAAAGCAAATAACAAAGTGACTTCACATGAAGATGGAGGTAAAACAGCTTGACCTACAAAAAGTGACATAAAGGGAACCTGGAAATTGCAACTTTGACCAAATGTAAAGAAAAACTGGATAACAGGAGATGAAGGCTGGTTGATTATCTGCCTCATCATAGTGCCTTTTGATTTTGTTTCCATGCAACAAAAGGAGACAAAAAAATTTAAGCCGCTCTTCATTCCAGCGACCTCAAACTCAAAACCAGTCTAACTCGCCGGCAATGATGGGTTGTAGAGATATCTGATGAACAGACAGACCGAGTTAAATGCTTAGTTTAGTTTTTGGCTTACAGAAATAAATACATGAAATTAATTTACAAAATTATTTGCTATGTTGAATCTCTCTTTTTTTCTTTTCCCACAGAATGTGGAGGTGAACTGAATGCTCCCTCAGGAACTATCTCCTCTCCCAATTACCCCAACTTGCATCCACACAGCCGAGTGTGTCGCTGGGAGCTGGTGGTGTCACCAGACCGCAGGGTTACCCTCACCATCAATGACCTGCGACTGGAAGGTTCTGGTACATCCTGCATATTTGACTATGTTGATGTGAGTCCCTTTCTGCCAGTAGTCCTCATACCTTTCATTTGGTCTCACTTGACTCAAACCACAAATTAAATTAATTCCCCTTAAATGCTCTTGAGTGGGGACAGCTGTGGAATCTCTGATAGCTATCCAGAACCTTAGAATATGTAATACGTTTAACTGTGTCATTTTTTATTGAACTGAAAATACTGCAAAATAGTTTGTTACCTTTTTGATGGGCATGTAAGAAAAATCGCATATCAAACATAAATCTGTGTCCCCCAGGTAATGAACGGATTGGCAGTCGATGCCCCTCACCTACAACGGTTCTGTGGCACAGTACCAGCTGGAACTCAGGTGTGGTCCTCTGGCAACACCATGGCCGTTGAGTTCCGCACTGATGCGTCGGTGTCCAGTGGTGGATTCTTGGCTACGTATTCGTCTGATGAACCTGCAGGTTAGATTCTCCTGCGTGCCAAACTAAAATATTATCTCAGAAAAATATAATTCAGATCGTAATCATAATAGCCATGCATTTTTATCCATGGCAATTTCCTAAACACATTAAAGCAGGAAACCACACTTATGCGTGATTTAGTATTATAAATGCAGGGATGTAAGATATCAAAAACATCATTCTGTTATCAAAAAATATTCTGCTGAAGTTTCATGTTGTATTGTCTAAATCAGAGGTCTTGGAGAGCAATTTTTAGATCACACCTATCTATTTGTTAATGCTAGCTAGCTCTGTTTCCACACAAAGCACAGCTCGTATCTGATCTCAGGACAGGCAGTTAAATCTGTTTTGATCCAGCAGGTAAATCCAGAGAGCATGTGCACATGTGGTGCATCTGAGCAGAGAGAATAAGAGGCCCACATGAAAAAAAGCAAGCATAATCCACTTAAAAACTATTAGGAAGCCTGAGCGACTGTAGATCTTAGCTGGTCAAATGACCCGCAATAAGAGTGTGTGTTATGTCAGTTGGTGAGTAATGAGCTGCAAGTGGATAGGCAGGGAAATCTAAAGGGAACCAGCAAGTAGCCACACCTCTTTAACTACAAAAAAGACTTTTGGAACCCAAAGAAAGCTGAAGGTCATATGAGATTATTCCTTATTGGAGGATGATTGTGGGGTGGCTGTGGCTCAGGTGGTAGAGCAGATCAGCTACTGATTGGAAGGTTGGTGGTTTGATTCCTGGCTCCCCCAGTCTGCATGCCAAATATCCTTGGGCAAGATACTAACCCCAAATTGCCCTCCGATGCGTTCATCGGAGTGTGAATGTGTGTGAATGTTTATTAGTTGCACTTGACTTTAGAAGTGCTTGTGTGAATGGGTGAGTGAGGCATGTTGTATACAGCGCTTTGAGTACTCCAGGAGAGTAGAAAAGCGCTATATAAGAATCAGTCCAGTCCATGATTTTTTTTAATTGCCGAAGAGTCCAATTACTCTGTCCAATTACCTGTCCTGTCTCTACCTTAGTATTAATTAACAATAATTATTAATAGGTATCATTCCCGATCAGTAACAGCTCAGTCAGTTACTCTATATAGTCTCAAACACCTACACTTCATTGTGTTTTAATGATGTGCTGTTCTGTATTGTGTTCTAAAATTTACTCTAATCTGCTATTTTAATCTGTATTTTGCTAGAATGTGGCGGTATCCTGAATAACCCTGCAGGTGGCAACTTCACTTCTCCTGGTTACCTGGTGTCCAACTACAGCAACAACATCAACTGTGAGTGGCTGATTCAGAACCCACAACACATCAACTCCTCTATTGTGGTGTTGATAGAAGACTTGCACCTGGAGGACCATCAAACCTGTGAAGCAGACTATCTCCAGTTCCGCTTAGGTAAGTCCCATGTAGGATACCAGACCAATATGACGTATAAATTACATATGCAATGAAGTCTATAGCTGCATTTTTATTTTAATTACATAAGCTTGGAGGCTTGAGCTTATCCCAGCTACCATAGGGCATGAAACAGGGTACACCCTGGACAGGTCACCCGTCTGACACAGGGCTAAAACATAGAGACAGTCATTCACACTTAACCCCATTAATTTCATGTTTTCAAACTGTGGGAGGAAGCCAGAGTACACAGAGAAAACCCACACAGGGAAAACATGCAAACTCCACACAGAAAGGCCCCGGTCAGATGTCGACCTCGCTACCTTCTAGCTGTGAGGTGCTAACAGTTCTAACCACCACACCACTGTGCTGCCCTTATTAAACGAGTTAATTTGGCAAATTGACAAAATGATCCAAGCCTTAGCAGACAGCCAGTTGGTTGTTAGTTGTAACACAAATAGAATTTAGTAAGAGAGCATTTTTATTTATGAATTTTTTTAATGAACCATTACTGCCATTTGAAATATATTAGACTTGGCAAAATTTCCAGCACCACCTCAAAAGTACAGTTTTTGTTTCTTTTGTGAATAAATTATGCACCTGTGACTTTCGAGGTTTTGTTAAGATTTCAAAATAAATCTTTGCATTTTGATATTATTATTACAGCAGATAAAAAAACTAAAAACTTAATGTATCTGTGTTGTGTGTTCAAGAGTGTAAGAAAAAGTATATGAAATGAACTATCTAATCTAGTCTAATCTAATGTCTCACCTTTTGCAGGTGACTCAAATGGAGAGCTGCTGGGCAAGTTTTGTGGTCAGACAGCCCTTGTACTTCCTATTGTGGTCTTTACCCCAGAACTCTGGGTCCATTTCCAGACGGACAACTCCAACGGAGACTTGGGTTTCAAGGCTAAGTACTTGTTTTCCGGTACGACTCACACTGATACCTTAGTTACCTTATGCCATAATTTCTTTAAATACGAGACTAGTATTTACCTAATGTAGCAATCAGGTAGCAGACGAACATTGTCCCTTGATGAATCTTTCTATATTTTCTCTCTTAGAATGTGGAGGCTGGCAGACAGGTGACGGCGGGGTGTTATCCAGTCCTGATTACCCTAGCCTCTATCCAAGCCCCAGTCGCTGTGCTTGGCTGCTTGAGGCTCCAGAGGGCCACACTATTACAGTGAGTGTGCACAGTGGCTTGCTACATTAACACAACTATGCGGACTACAGTGTACAATTCAATTTAATCAGGGGGCCCCCTATAAGTAGGCACTTTGGCGACAGTGGAAAGAAAAAACTCCCTTTTAACAGGAAGAAACCTCCAGCAGAACCAGGCTCAGGGAGGGGCGGAAGACAGGAGAAAAACATGCTGTGAAAGAGAGCCATCATATTAAATGCAGAGAGGTGTACAAACACATGCTGAGTGAGAAGGGGTGAGAGAAAGAGAAACACTCAGTGCATCATGGGAAGTCCCAGCAACCTAAGTCTATTGTAGCATAACTAAAGGAGGATTCAGGCTCACCTGATCCAGACCTAACTATATTCTTTATCAAAAAGGAAAGTTTTAAGTGTAATCTTAAAGTAGAGAGGGTGTCTGTCTCCCAAATCTACTGGTGTGATACAGTACTATGAGGTCTTTAAGATAAGACAGGGCCTGATTGTACAAGACTTTATATATTTAGGAGAAAGATTTTAACACTGTCACATCACACTGAAGCTGTTTAGCATTCCTTAAACTAAATATTTTTGCCACAGTCATAATTAGAGTATGGAAGGGAGCTAATATGGCTTAACTATATTAAACTCTCAAGATTCAGAACTTTCCATCCATCCGCCACATCTGTTCAGGTCACAGGGGCAGGAGTGTGAGCAGAGAAGCCCAAACCTCCCTCACCCCTGCCACCTCTTCTGTCAGGGGTTGGAAACGGACTCAGGCGCAGACCAGAAATCCTTGGCAAAAGAGACAGTGCGTTTATTTACAGTGAAACACCAGTGAGAATATATATATACAGCGTGGCAGGGAAAAGGGTCCGGGGGTCCAGGGTCCAGGGGAAACAGGGATTAATCCTATACAAGCTCTTTCTC
>VUQG01025943.1:5749-20892 GCA_015106755.1 Etia nguti | reverse complement strand
CAGTTAGCTTTCTTTTGGCACCTTCCCAGCTTTGACAAAAGTCCAGCTGGGATAACCACATTTACTCAGGGCCTTCTTGATGTGATGTTTTTCTGCTTCCCTGGCCACTGTGTCTGTGGGGATGGTGTTTGCTCTGTGTTGTAGCATCCTGATGACACCCAGTTTATGCTCCAGTGGATGATGAGAGTCAAACCTTAAATACTGATCCATATGCGAAGGTTTCCGGTACACGTCAGCTTTTAGATGTCCCCCATTACTGACGGAAATCTCACAGTCTAAGAAGGCTAACCTGTCACTTTTCATATCCTCCCTGGTGAATTTGATGTGTCGGTCCACCGAGTTAATGTGATCCATGAATTGAGGTATGTCCTGAGATTTGATTTTCACCCAGGTGTCATCCACATACCTGAACCAATGACTTGGTGGTGTTCCAGGGTAGGATAACAAAGCCCTCTTTTCCACTTCTTCCATGTACAAATTAGGTGAAACTGGGGAACCCATGGCACACCCATGTTTCTGGCTGTAGAACTGACCCTTGTATGTGAAGTAGGTGGAATGAAGACAGTTCCAAAAGCAAACACACTTGGTCGATGCTGAGAGTGGTCCTGTTGCCGAGGTTGGGGTCATCCTGTAATCTCTTATGAACTACCTCCAACACTTCCGTGACTGGGATGCAAGTGAAGAGCCTTGATCAGTGGTTGTTGATCAATGGTCATGAGAATTTGCATAATTATGATGAAGGTGACCTCCCAGCCATTGGTCCCTCAGTGGGCTGGTTTCAGTCATTATGCAAATGTACTGTTTGGAAGGTTGGGGAAACCTGCAGTCAGCTGAGACTGAAGAACTCACTTGGATGAGTGACAAAACGTTTCTTCCACTGAAAACGCTACGTCCAGATGAACAGAATCAACCTTTGGAGATTTACTTACCTGGGTGATTGAGCATGCATCAAGAAAAAATATAACTGAGCTGTTCTATTAGGTCAGTGTGTCAGCCGAATGTGACATCATAAAATAAATGTGTATAACAATCAAGAGACAACCACTGTGAGCGAGTAGCATTGACTAAATAACAGACTGAATCTGATTGGCTACAATTTTTTCTATCCGGCACAACCTCTGCAAATTCAATACCTGCAGCAAAATTTCAACACCTTACTTTATTAGACGTCCTGATGACCCATGGGTACCTTGAGTCAATGATTCCCACAACTTATCACTGAAAAATAATGAACCTGTGATGCTTTATTAATTACATTCTTGTTTTGGGATACATGATTATAAGTGATAATAAATCTTTGAACTCATTAACAGATTTAAAGTAAATCTGAAACCTTTCCAAATGGAATTCTGAGTGTTTCCAAACGTGCCGAGAATCTTCAGTCCGGCTGATAAACAGGAACTTCTACTGTCATGCAGCACAAACACATCAATCCGCCAAAATTTAAACTGAAGCACTGCTGCTGTGGCTTCACCACAAACCCACATATCTTCCTCTTCCTCTGACGGGACAGAAATCCCGATGCTGGGATTGCAAGCAACATTGGTCCTTTAAGTCATGTGACCTGAAAGTCTATATTTGATGTCATCGACACGGCCCCTGTCTCAAAGTGACATCATCAACAGCGATCTGTCCTCTTTGTCCAATCCTCCTCTCGGCCTTTAGCAGCACCTGCACACACACACACACACACACACACAGACAGACACACACACACAGACACATACACGTCCGTCATCATCAGCTTCACAAACTCAGCTCAGCAACAACTTTGGGTCATGTGCGTCTGCCTCACCTTGTCCAGAGAGTGTGTTGTCAAGGCAACATGTGTGTGTCTCCAACCGTGCCCACCTGTCCTACTCCAGAGGGCAGGGCCATACCTGCAACAGCAAAAAGTGTTTACTGAGGCGACTCCAGCAGGAGTTAACAGTTGTGGCACTTTGACTCAAGTACCTTTGGTCTTGTCCCTTTTTCCTGACAAACAGCTGCAGCACACCCACGTGATACCCCGTCAACCAATGGGAGAAGGAGAGACACAGGTCGCCATGGCTCCAGGAAGGGACTACCTGGACGGCCAGTCGAGCACCACGGATGCTTCTCTGTCCCGCCTTCAGCTCAGGGACAGACAGGTACCACCCACCTGAGACACATACGATCATCACTGAAAACTGAATTGAAACTAATTCTACTTTTCACTGGGAATGCATTATGTTAATCAGACGTCCTTACTAAGACATGGAAACCTGTGTGTGTGTGTGTCTGTCTGTGTGCGCGTGCGTGTGTGTGTGTGTGTTACCTGCAGGGTTGTGAATCGTCTCCCAGTGTAGATCTCCCTCACTGTCAGACATCCAGTCACAGAGTCCGTGATCAAAGCTGCAACGGAGCTCCCCGACCTCTACAATCAAAGAAGGGAAACAGGAATGTTGCTCATGCCGATTCTTAATCTTTTCCATCATTTGGAACATTTTTAATTGTTTCTTCATTGAAACCAGCTATTTATTTAATAAACCAATTTATTTTGGATTTTTACTCAGTGTTGGTAAATCAGGCTCACAAACACGATAGCTCTCTGGAACAGACAGTTTGTGGAATTACTATGGCTCATATATATATATTATAGCTCATATATAGAATTGGAGAAATAAAACAAATGACTTTAGTTCCTGTACAGTCCTAAAGTCACCAGCTGGTGGAAGTTTTATATGACCCTGTAATCTCCTCTTTTAAACAGGGAAATGAGATGCGTCTGCTTTTTAAAAATATAAATATTAAGTTCCTTTATCACACAGTGTAACTGGTGCTTACCAGGATCGTCTCTGGCGTCCTCCGCGATGTTTCCCAGCTCGATGTCAAGCTCCCAAACGTGGTTGTGACCGGGATGTCGAGGGACTGCAACGCACACACACAAATAAGTAAATGATCAGTTTATCCTAAATGTATTATTTGGTTCATGCTGATATTCAGTATTTAAAATGCTTCTAACCGCCCATCAAAGACATTCAGTCTATAAACCAACAAAAGCAAATACCAGCACATATATTATATAATTAATGAAGTTTTTAAAGAAGAAAAATTAATGTTAGTCCTCTTCAACCGACACACAGGCTTTGTATACAAGCGTGTGAAAACCAGGCTAAAGTCCAAGGTTTGCAGTTTTTACTTTGTTACATATCCTAAAAAAAAAAAAAAGTCTAGATTAGCATGCAAAAACTGGTTTCATTTTTCTATCTTTGTTTATTTTCATGAATTTTTAACTTAGAGACATCAAACTAAGTCACTTCTTTGAATTATTTTGGAAACGGAATCAGATAAAAATCTTGCTTCAAGACCTCCCAGTAATGATTTACAAACATAGACTTTTTTTGTTCAAACTTTAACTCACAGGTAAGAATACTGGAACAGTGGTTAGCACTACTGCCTCACAGCAACACCGTCCTGGGTTTCACTCCACCGTCTGTCTTAGAAGAATCTTCTTGTTTCAAGATATTTTCTCTCAAAATGAGAAAGAAGCATTGACAGGCTAGTTTTGAGTTTATTTGGAATGAGTGTTTCAACACTTCCTTTAAGATATTTCTCACATGTGTAAAGATATTTTTTCTTATTTTAAGAAATCTTACCAAGTGTAATTATCTTACTGCCCAGATTGTTTCCCTTCATTATAGTCTGGATGTTCTCAATTTAATTTTTTTTTCTTGCCTTTTGAGAGGAGGCTTCACAACCACCATGGTCTGGGTGGAGCTGCTGAAACTCTAACTGGCAGTGTGAAGCTTTATAAAACTTTAAGTAGACCAAACACGCTGAAACATGAAGGTTAGCTTTAAAGCTATTGTGGGTCTTCTGCTTGACCTTCTTTTGTTTTTGATTGTTTTTGATATGTTGTATTTTGTGACATTTTCTCAATCGAGCATGAAAGTCAAATGAAAATAGAAATTTCTGTATTTTTGTACTCAAGTATTTCATGTTAAAAGTATTCTACATGTTTAATTTCACATTAAAGTGAAATTCAACTACAGACCATTCAGAAATTGCCTCTAGTTGTCTTTTGTAATGTGAGGTTTTCTATTAGTGCGTGTTTTAATATTAGACTTTACACAGTGCTCTTTTTTCTTTTTCTATTTTTACTGGTCAATACTCAGACCTTATGCATCTGTCCCAAATTACAGATACTGAGTCACTTTTTTTATGTTGGGGTCAGTGAAAAGCTCAGACTTTAATCTTTAATTGTTTTTGAGAAACTGATTATTAAACGTTGTGTCAGATTTCAGTGTTTGAAAAAATGTCCTGAAAGTTGATGAACTGGCTTTTTAAAAAAATAGATATCTACAAAAGTATCTGATACATGAAGCTAAAATTTCACAGCAAACATTTTATAACATTAACTTTGTACCTGGCCATAATGAAACACAGCAACGAGAGCGACTTCTTCCCAATTAATTAAGCTAGCAACAGGTGCGATTGGGCGAGTTCACACTCGGCAGGTCCGTGGATGTGTGTTGCATTTGTGTGTCCTTACTGTGCACATCTCCTCGCTGCTTTTGGGTCACGTCTTTGTTGATCTTGTTGTTCACCGTGGTGGTTTGCAGCGAGGTGGTCGGCAGCACTGTAGTGATTGTTGGTGGTGTTGTTGTTGTTGGAGGAGGAGAAGAAGGTGTCGTCTGGGTTGTAGTTAGCAGAGTGGTGGGTGTAGTCGTACTTGCAGTGATTGTAGTAACAGTTATTGTACTTGGAGTAGTAATAGCAGAAGTGGTGGGCGGAGGAGGCACTGTTGGAGTTGTTGTATCCATTTCAGTTGTAGTAGTAGTAGTAGCAGCAGGTGTTGTTGTTGTCACAGTAGTGGCAGTAACTGGTGTAGCAGTGGTATCAGTTGTAGGTGTTGGAGTGGTGGTCATAACATCAGTGGATGTAGACAGGGAGGTTGTTGGGATGGGAGTAGTGGTGGGCATGCTTGTTGTGGTGGTCGGAGATGTAGTGGTAGTGATGATGGTGGAGGTCATGGGAGTTGTAGTTATTGGTCTCTGCGGTTCTACTGTCACTTTGGGGATGGCTGTGAGTAAAACAAAGAAAGTGAACTTTACTGCTGCACTCGCCTCAGAGTTCAAGGCCAAAAACGAAACTTACAGTCAGGTTTGATGAGCGAACTGCTGACGTGCTGAACAACAGCGTAAACCTCAGCGAGGACAGACCAGCACAAAAGACCCATAAGACCATTAACACAACTAAATGTCCCAAGAACTAGTGCGCTGGGACGTAAAGAAGCAATCACTGGCTGATAGTGAATTTAATCCTCCCATCAGCTGTAAAGAAGAGAAAAAGATTCAGGTAACATCTTCCAGCCTGAGCTGGTTTCTCTTCATGTTTCCATGCTGTTGATCTACACTGCTCACAGGCTGTTGTCAGACCCAACTTTATATTATATATGCTGTTCATCTGTCTGCTAAGACATCATGTTTAAACTTTGTGTGATGTAAGTCCAATGACAGCTCGAGGTGATTTGGTTTTAGTGAAAATCAGGTCAAGGTCACACCCTTCAGGGGAAGTTGTGCTCTCTGAGTTTTTCTTTGTTATCAAACTGTGAATTTTGTTGTTCATGCCTGATTACAGGGACACTCTCTTAGTAAAGTAAGAATGGTAAATGGCCTGTATTTGTATAGCGCTTTACTTAGTCCCTAAGGACCCCAAAGCGCTTTACACTACATTCAGTCATTCACCCATTCACTCTCACATTCACATACTGGTGAAAGCACGCCTTAATTCAATTCTCAGCTTTTAAATATTAGGACATAATAAAAAGTTATGTAAATCCAACCTCAAAGGAAAAAATTCTCATGACATATTGCACTGTGTCATTATTTATTTAAATTAAAACCAGAAGCAGCGTGTGAAAAATTAAGCCGCAAAGGTCAACATCTTTTTTATTTTTTACATATCGCTTCTGCAGTTTGGTTAATTCCAAATAAAGATTCATGCACGTTTATGAACACCTGTGTTGTTGGGTGCTCTCTAACCTGTGAGCTCTGGATCAGACAGGATTAGTGAAGGTGGTAGCAGCTTTATGCTAGCTATGACAAAGCCAATGTTCATTATGTTGTTTCAGCCCAAGGTGGAGCTAATTATATGCTCAGCACCTTTTTTAAAGTTTTGTGTTTTTTGTGGAGAAATTTAGACAAGCGAAGCTGAAGTTCAGCTCTGACTTTAAAGCAGATTTTATCATTGAAATGTGTCTGCCTCTCATCTGTACTGAGTAGCAATATAAGAGTCAGAAGACTGAAGGAAAGTCTGATAAACTACTGAATCTAAACTTTTTTTTTCATAATTTTATGTTACCGTGCTGATTATATGAATGGGTGAAAAGCAGCGTACAACTTCGGATGTATTTCTCTTTTTATTTGAAACAACAAGAAAAGTCTAAAGAATAAACCCTAACCTGACCCTCAAAGAGATGGACACGCGTTTATGATAAAGAGCTGTTTTTACCTTTGCAGCTGCCGTCTTTACACCTGCACTTTGGAGACGATGGATTCAGAGAGCAGAACGGACGAGTGTCCTTATCTGGTAACAAAGAGAGAAACGATGAAGAAGCGCCTTCTTTTCTTTTTTCTTTTAACCTCCATCCATCCATCCATTTTCTTCCGCTTATCCGGGGCCGGGTCGCAGGGGCAGCAGCCCAAGCAGAGAAGCCCAGACCTCCCTCTCCCCAGCCACCTCCTCCAGCTTGTCCAGGGGAACATCAAGGCATTCCCAGGCCAGCCAAGAGATAGAATCTCTCCAGCGTGTCCTGGGTCTGCCCCAGGGCCTCTTCCCGGTGGGACATGCCCGGAACACCTCACCCAGGAGGCGCCCTTGTCAGATGCCCGAACCACCTCAACTGGCTCTTTTCGATGTGAAGGAGCAGCGGCTCCACTCTGAGCCCCTCCCAAATGGCCAAACTTCTCACCCGGTCTCTAAGGGAGAGGCCAGCCACCCTTCGGAGGAAGCCCATTTCCGCCGCTTGTATCCACAGTCTCGTTCTTTCGGTCACTACCCACAGCTCGTGACCATAGGTGAGGGAAGGGACGTAGATCGACCGGTAAATTGAGAGCTTCGCTTTTACACTCAGCTCTCTCTTCAGCCTTCTCTTCAGCCTTCGTCAACCAAGACAGCCCTACAACATCCAGAGCCTTCAGGAACTCGGGGAGGACCTCATCCACCCCAGGGGCTCTGCCACCAAGGAGTTGTTTAACTGCCTCAGTGACCTCAGAGATTGGCGGGTCATCCCCTTCGTCCCCAGACTCTGCTTCTTCCACGGAAGACGTGCCAGTGGGATTAAGGAGGTCCTCAAAGTATTCCTTCCACCGCCCGACAATTTTCTCAGTCAAAGTCAGCAGCACTCCACCAGCACTATACACAGGTAGAACTTTCTCCTCCTGAATCGCCTGACGGTTTGCCAGAATCTCTTCGAGGCAGTCCGAAAGTCTTTTTCCATGGCCTCTCTGAACTCCTCCCACACCCGAGTTTTTGCTTCAGCTACCGCGCGCGCCGCATTCCGCTTGGCCTGTCGGTACCTATCAGCTGCCCCCGGAGTCCCACAGGCTAACCAAGCCCGGTAGGACTCCTTCAGCTTGGTGGCTCGCCTCACCTCTGGTGTCCACCATTTGGTTCGGGGATTACCACCACAACAGGCACCAACTACCTTGCGGCCGCAGCTCAGTGCAGTGGCTTCAGCAATGGAGATGCTGAACATGGTCCATTCAGACTTAATGTCCCCAGTCTCCCTCAGAATGCTGTTGAAGCTCTACCGGAGGTGTGAGTTGAAGATCTCGCGGACCGGGGCCTCTGCTAGGCGTTCCGAGCACACCGTTACTGCACGTTTAGGCGCGCCAGGTCTGTCCAGCGTCCTCCACCACCACCTGATCCAACTCACCACCAGGTGGTGATCAGTTGACAGCTCAGCCCCTCTCTTTACCCGAGTGTCCAAAACATATGACCTTAGGTCTACTGATACGATTACAAAAATCGATCATCGACTTTTGGCCTAGAGTGTCCTGGTGCCACCTGCACTTATGGACACTCTTATGTTCGAACATGGTGTTCGTTATGGCCAAACTGTGGTTTGCACAGAAGTCCAATAGCAAAACACCGCTCAGATTCAGATCCGGGAGGCCGTTCCTCCCAGTCACGCCCCTCCAGGTCTCGCTGTCATTGCCCACGTGAGCATTGAAGTCTCCCAGTAGGACAACAAAGTCCCCAGGAGGACCACCCTCCAGTACCCCACCCAGGGACTCCAAGAAGGCTGGGTACTCTGAACTGCCTCTCGGCGCATAAGCGCAGACGACGGTCAGGACCCGTTCCCCGACCCGGAGGCGAAGGGAACAAACCCTCTCGTCCACTGGGAGAAACGCCAACATACCGGCAGCAAGCCGATGGGATACCAAGATACCCACCCCAGCCATCTTTGGTGTTAACTTCTAACAAATTAAACTTATTTCTGATTAAGTCTGAAGAATAAGTTCTTTTGAAGACCAGAAATCAGTCTGAAGAAATGTATTCACCTAACAAAGCACATTTTTATGGCTAAAACAGAAGATAAAATATGCCATTAAAACAAGCAGCAACCTTCAGAACTAAAAAATAAAGACAGCATGGAAGCAATAGACTGCAGTCCCTCTAATGTCCACTTGAGGGCCCCCCAAATTCAGTCAGTCCCCACAGACTCAGCTGTTAAACGATCCAACTTCACAGCAGACTGTTTACAGCCTGCTACAAAAAACCTGTGGCCTGTTTGTGCTGCTGGAGTAGCATATTGGAACATTTTACATGTAATTCTTTGACCGCTAATACAGCTGCTGTGAAGTTAATTGCAGTCAACCTATCTAACTATGGGTTAGATAGTTAGATAGGTGTGATGCACCCATACAGTCTTGTGATGCTGCTTGCAAACCAAACATGCTAGCATTGACTGATAAGTTCAAACTTCACCTTCTCATCCAAATATGGTCATTTCCCCCCAAAAAATAAAAAAATAAATAAATAAAACAGCAGAGCAGTGCCTAAATCCTAAAGAGGAGGCTTCTGACTTCACAGTACAGCCACGGTGACTTAGAAGGGAGTTTTGTAAATAGTTAACACATTTATGTATAAGAAGAAAATGAAAGCTCTGTAAAATCATATTTTATTTCATTTTAATTTCCAGGGTTTTAGCCTCACCGATACAGGTGTACCGCCCGTTGATGTACACGAGTCTGAAGCCCAGGTGACATTTACAGATGAAGCTCCCGAACGTGTTCACGCACTTCCTGCGACGAGGACACACGCCTCCACCCAAGAAACACTCATCGATGTCTAAACAGAAAGAAAAAGGTGGAGGACGAAAGATGAGCCAGCACTTCTTCATCCAGGAACTTAAAAAAACAAGCTAACTTACCGATGCAGGTGCGTCTGTCTGGACCTAGGCGTAACCCTGGCGATGGACAGGTGCATCGCACTGCCCCTTTGATCACCTCACAGCCATACTGACAGTTGGCATGGTAACAAGTTTGGGCATCTGTGAGTGTATAGACATAAAAAACTCAAAGTATGACTCACGGAGAAGAATAAACAGGGAAAAAAGGGATTATAAAAAAAAAAATCAAAGAATTTACAGAATTAATGGAAATGTTTTAGCATTTTACTTTAGCTTTGGTTTTTATGGGTAAAAAAAACTCCTTTTAGAAGCAGCCTCACGTCTTATTTTTAAGGTTCTGGTTAAACAAACAGGAAGACATAAGAACTACATATACGGAGTCACCAGTTAAATTTTGTGTTTTTATTTTTAAGCTAAATGTGCCTCTAAACGATGTTTGAATTCTTTATTTCTCCTTGCTGCTACAGCTCTACCACCTTTTTTGCTGCTGTGTGATTCTTCTTAAATTTCTATTCTTTTTTCTATTTCTATTCTTCTATTCTTTGAGGGCCACAGCTCTATATTTTAATGCTTGGCAGTCATATTTTCATGCATGACTTTTCAAAAGTACTGCTATAATGATGAACAGTTAAAACATGTTGCCATGGTAACTTATGCTGCAGACCTAACTGGCTCCAGAGCACGCTGTGTTTCTGATTCGAGACCAGAAGGTTTAAAATAAGCACCTACTAACCAATCAGATCTCTCTAAAATAGCATTGCTAGTCCTCTAAGATTCCCTCAGACCTCTCTGCACAGATTCTTAGAGGGTCTAAAGTTTTTTTGGAGCATCTAAAGTGTTGGTCTTTATCTGATGAGCATGAGTAAGAGCCGACACATAAAACACTTTGCTCAAGAAAAACAAGGAGACTTCATACAGCTCGTGACTGCACCGTGTTTTAGCTTATAGCTCACACTGAACACGTGCATAAAGAATTCTTTGAAAGGAAACCGAACCGTCGGCAAGTAACTCACTCCTGCAACTGCCGTCCGGCTGCAGCGCGTACCCGTCCACACAGTAACACTTGTAGCTGCCCAGCGTGTTCATGCAGCGGTGTTTGCATGGTCGAGGCTTCACCCCACACTCGTTCAGATCTGAAACACACACACACACACACAGGGGGTATCAAACTCCTCCTTGTTTTCACTTGTCTTGTCAGCCTGCAGGATTAACCTTTGACCTTAAGCCCTGAGCGTTTTAAGTAAGTGTGTGTTTGTGAAAACACTGCCCGCCTCTTGCTCCCAGACAAAAAGTGCATTCCAAGTGGAACAAATCACCTACTCCTCAGGTAAACACCTGGTTTAACCCTTTATTTGCCACGGGCCCGGCAGCAGTCCCATTTTACAAGCGCTCTTTAAACGACCATAACTCCATTACCGTTTGGAAAGAGGAGAAAACAAGCTTTATGCTGACATTTGGTGTATCGTGATAGCACAGAGGAAAATCAGCTCCACATAGATTTTGCCATGTGCGCTTCACATTTTAACCCAATTTCCCTCGGGATGAATAAAGTATTATCAATCAGTCAATCAATCAATCAAAACTGAAAGAAGATAATTATTTTGTAATTTTGCAGCAGAAACTGTAAAATGAGTCCAGGCTACTTGTGTGTTAAAGGGACAAGTTATGTAAATGAAAAGGAGGCTGAGCAGTGTGCTCTGAAGTGTTGGAAAAACATCTGTGTGTGGATAAACTCAGGACTGAAACCATCATAAACAGGACGGTCGTCGTGGCTTTAAAAGGCAGTTTGAGGTCTCTCAGTGAGCGTCCTCTCAAAGACAGAAGTCCAAACACACACGCTGTATTACAGAGTGTGTGTGTATGGGGGGGGTCTCCAGATGCTGTTTTATGGTCAGGATATGAGTCATTATGAAGCCTCTAATCAGGACATTAACACTGTGTGTGTGGGTGGAGTAGGCCTAAGATTAGAAACAGTAGTTAGTGTGTGTTTGTGCGTTTAGGGGGTCTTCAGGTAAAACACACCCTTGCAGGTCAAACAAACATGACAGGAATGTGTCTGTTTTGTTCCTCTGAGGCATGATGGGAGGTCAGATCTCTGTGAAACCAGGAGTCCACATCTGGACCAGCTCCCTGCAGATGTGCTGAAGAGTTCTCACTTTGGGAGATGACTTTTCTCCTATTCTGTTAAGCTATTAAAAGACATGTTTTTGTAGTTTCTACTCTGTACACTGCCACACACACTGGCAAAAATCACACTAGCAACGTGTGACTGAAGTACAAACTTCCGGCTTTAATTCAAAAGGGTTTAACAAAAGTTCTCATGAATCACAGCCATTTTTACCCAGTTGACCAACGTCAACTGCTTGAAAGGCAGCTATGCTAACTACTATACCTCCAACACTCACAACCACCAAACGAACATGAATGAATGACTAAAAGGCAAAGGGTTCACAACAAGGTGCAAAACACTGGTTAAACTCAAGAATAAGAAGGTCAGATGAGACTTTTTTTTAATCAAAATGATGGAAGAGAAAAAGTAGAAGGAGAGAAACAGGCCATGCTCCAAAGCACCACAGTATCTGTCTCTGCCATGGGATGGCATGGGTAGGTATGGCTACCAGTTAAAGAAAAATACAGTTTTAAAAAATGGGATATTCCTCATTAACAGCAGCACAGCATCTGTGCGTCACTCATATGTACACGTAACACCTCCATTTAATTACAAATAAATAAAAATAGACGGGTGGGTGCAGTTTGAATAAATATGGGTGAACTCTGTGCTGAGTAAAAGGACATACCTTGGTTACACGCCTTTCCCGTGTATCCTGGGTGACATTTGCACTGGTCTGGTCTCACACACTCTCCATGTTTACAGCCCTGCTGACAGTGAGCTGCGCACACACACACACAGAGGGTGTTAACATACACTGAATCATGTACAAACATATGTCAGGCTGACTGGCTGCAGATCAGTTTTCAGTCCTGAATGAAATAACACACTCCGGTCTCTGCAGCTGCTCCTTCAGTGTTTAAACCCTGAACAGCTTCACAAAAACACACTTAAAGCTGATTTCCTTCCTTCCTTCCATACAGCTGCTGGTTTAACAAAGAACCATCAGTCAACACAGTCTGGATTATTTGTCGACTGGTTTCCATCACCAGTCTGACTGTGGTCCTCTATTGAAACAAATTTCACATTTTCCTAACCAACATGCTGGTTTTGCTGGGGATGCTAGCCAGCTAGCATTAGCTGACAGCTGATCACTGAACCCTAGGGCTGAAATACTGTCATGTCTGACCTCACAAACCAACAAGTGCCTGGTCACAAAAGCTAAAACTGAAGCTTAAAAATATGCAGTGTAAATTAAAAAAACCTACAGGTGACATCACCGTGTCTGCTGCTATCGTTTATATACAGTCTGTGTCTTTAACAGCTGTCAGCAGTCACATTAAGCAGGTTTAAAGGAAAATAAACTGACTGATCAGTTGGTTAGGGAGGATTTTAGACTGACTTAACTGAAAGGAAGAATAAATGTGTGTCCTTACGTTCACATCGTCCCCAGTCCAACTGTTTCCAGCCCCAGCAGCACTCCACGCTGTTGCCATAGCGACATAGTCCACGGGACAACGCGGCCTGGTCCGCCCAGCTGCAAACACACATGAACACACAGCATGTTTGAGGATCATGTTTAAGGATCATGCTTGTTGGTATTGGGGGGTTGTAGCTGCCTGCCTGGGGTCATGTGACCCTGTGGATGAGCAGAATTTAAATCAAATGAACTGTGTGGACATCAAGCAAAGACACAGAAACAACCTGAGGGAGAAATATGGCTTCAAACTTTAAAAAACTCCTCTGTGGCTCCATGACTGGTTTATGTCGCCTGTGCTAGTCGAGACCGGCTGGAGTGTGTGTGTGTGTGTGTGTGTGTGTGTGTGTGTGTGTAATTGACATCTCCTGTTTCCTGGTGCCTGTCTGAACATGAAATATATCAGCCGGAGAGAAGGGGAGGGTGCTGTGCCTGTCTTTTTTCCACTCCCTCCACATACTTTCCCCTCTTCATCATGTCCTCCTCAGTGTTCCCATCATCATTCCTTGCTAGTTATTTTTTAACCCTGGATTTTCTTCTTCCTTTCTTCTCAGGTCTCTCCCCTCAGAAATGAATCAACTGTTTTAGTTGTTGTCTTTTAGTTAAAAGTTCTTTATTTGCACAGAATTTAAAATGTTTAACTTATTTGCCATTTCTTCAGCACTGCTTCTGAGCCAAAACCTTTAATTAGAAACAAGACCATGCAGAGCTGTTAGGAAGGAGACGCTCGTGTTTTGCACAGGTGTGCGTTACTGTTACTGTCACTGAAAAGCACCAGGCAACTGAAATGTATCATTGTGAGCAAAATTATTAGGAATTATCCGTTTACATTTGTTTTTAAAACATGTTTTTAATGAAATTACGGTAGAAAAGTTTAACCAGATAAAAAGAAAAAGAAATTCCTGACCTGTCGTGGTCCAAGCGCTGGCCCCGTGTCCACAAACAGAAGCAGGACAGGAGAACTAGGGAAAGCATCCTGCGGTTTTAACCCGGGACACTAACACTAGCACGGCCCAGGTTAGTTAAGCAGCTCGCTCCAAATATCTCGGACTTTGGCAGGGAGCCGGTACCCGTGCAAACTTACACAGTGCGTAAAATACAAAAAAACGAGACATTTAAAACTCTGCAAACATGCAGTTGTTTAAGAAAACGGCTCATTAAAAGTGCAAAAAGCCGCTGAATCCTCGTCAGTGAGTAAAACATTAAAAAAAACAGATCAAAAACGACACGTAGCGTCACACAGCTGCGACGCTAAATGTGAGGAAAATGGATTAGAAGCCGCTAAATCATCGCGCTCCTCACTGCCCTGTGCGCGAGCCACGCGCACACTAATGGGTTGCCATAAGAGAGAGCTGGGAGAGTGTCCTCGCGCGCTTGAATTGGACTGTGTGGAGTCGCGTGCCGGGGAACAACCCGACAGACCAGAGACAGACATTCAGACAGCGCGCGATCAGGAAGTTTAGAGTCGTTAACGCGAAGACGGATTTGTTTCTTTAACCCCCACGCGCGTGCCCTCTGTTGATGCATAAACACAGATGGACCGTAGGCGCGTGGGATTTTTCATTCACGTCCGTTTTCATGAACATCTTGCACCAATCAGAGCCTTTCACTTCATGAAGCTGTTCCCCTGTGACGTCATGTTCTTAGGCAGCCAGGCTCCAGGCTCATTTATGTTAATAAATAATTACTGATACTTTGTTTTTTTAATCAGTGCTGTCGCTACTAGTATTATTAATGACGGTAGTACTAGTTGTAACAACAACAACAACAACAATAATAAGTGTCATTTTGTCATCAGCATTTTAACTGTTGTAAAAAATAATATCGCAAATATGGAATAAATAAAATCTTTTTAATTGCATTGTGTCACATGTTAATAATATTTAAATTCGGATATTTAACAGTTAATATTGATATTACAGTTACAGAAATACAGTTGACACTGTGTTACACTGTATACATATTTAAGATATTAAGATAGATGTTTAATATGGCAATTTTATAATAGTTTTAAATGACCTCATTAAGGATGTGGTTCATATTTACATTTAGATGGCACAGCTGTCAGGAGCTGGTTAGTTTGGGATCAAATGCTGTTGTTTTCTTTTGGAGATTGCAGTCTTTGTAAAGTAAGTTACATAAGAACGTAAAATACCAGAGCTACAGCAAGTTGTGTG
>VUQG01025942.1:16463-31383 GCA_015106755.1 Etia nguti | reverse complement strand
TGATTGTATTCAGAGGGTTAGAAGGGAGCAAGAGCAAATGCAAGAACTGAGCGAGAGGGGCTGCTATTGTGTGTGTATATGGATAATAGCAAACACTGAAATACATTTTTTGCACGCAGCAATGAATTATGTTCACTGAAATTTATTTTTTCTTCGCTCAAAATAAATTTCTCCTCAAAATGCAACACTTGCACCTGCAAATTTTTTTTACGTGCGCTCAGAATAGTGGCACAAAAATAACGCCATAGTTATGCCCATTAGTTTCAGCTGTGTCCACCCCTGCGTGTCATTTCCTCATTACCTGGTGTGTATTTATAGTGTGGGTTTGCCTCTGCTCGTCATCGCTCCGTCTGTGTTATTTGGTAATCTCCGCGTCTCTCTGCTCTTCATTCTACTCATCATTCCCTGCTCTTCATCCCCTGTGTAACCTCCATATGTTTTCCCCTGCATGTGATTCTGTGAGTTATGGTTTGGGGTTTTGTTTGTTATTAGTTTCCCCAGTTTAGGTTTATGTTTAGTTCTGCCCTCGCTTTTGTTATTTTCGCCTTCTGCAATAAAGCTCCCGCACATCACAGCAAGTGCCTGCATTTTGGGTCCTTCTTCACAACACCACACGACTGCTGCCCCAGCCGTGACACTGTTCTCTTTCTGTAAAAAAGGACCAGGACTTTCAAAATCCTTAAGCTGTGGCCTAATGCACAATTTAAAGAAAATGTCTGTTTTAACAGGTGTTAAAAGTCCATTAAACCATCCATTTATTAGTCTTTTGTCATCTTCTGATAATACTTGCTTGTCAGCATCAAGCCTACAATCTGGAAAGAGCGAACCTCCAGTCTTCTTGCCAAAGAGACAGCATCTTCCATTTTGGCTCCAACAAGTTTAGACAAGTGTCTTGCAGTGGTAACTCCCTTTTTCATCAATAATTCCAACATCACTGCCACATCATCCCAAGATGAACCTAAACAAGACCCCTTGAGGACAGGTTCCAATAATAGCCAATGTAAAGATGTAGATGTCCCAAGTCTCTCTGTTTCCATCAGCTTCCAGGTTTTCAACACACTGGCATAAAAAGGTGACAAACACTTTACACTATACCTTGAGTGATCAAAACAATGTTTTACCAAACCCCAAATTACCAACTTTTGAAAACAAGCATTCTGTAACCTGCCTCCAGAAAACACTTTGATCCTCATACAAAAAGCTCTGTAAAAACTGTAACCTGAAAGCTGCTTTTCTACTTTCTAAATGAATCAAACCTTGCCCTCCTTCTTGCTTTGGCTAAAAGAAAACACTTAAAAATTTTCAAATAACAGTCTGTAATCTCATTAATAGGTTTGGTGGGGGTTCCAAAACAGATCAACGTTGCCACAACAATGACGCAACAAGATTATTAATAATAAGTGTGCAACCCCTGTAAGAAATTCTCGGTAAAAGCCAATGGCATTTCTTTAACCTACCCTTAATCGGTTCAAAAAAACCTTTCCAATTTTTAATTTGACCCCCTAAGTAAACACCCAAATATTTTAAACCATTTTTTCACCCATTTTAGTTCATCAGGTAATTTTGGTCCCTCTCTCATCCATTTACCTACTAACAAAACCCTACTCTTACTTCAGTTAACCTTCTGAAATTCTACCAAAACATTCAATAATATCTGTTAAAGTAAGGACATCTGACTCAATAATATCATCTGCATATGCAGAAAAGCTGAAAAGGTAAAGAAATTTAACTTAGAAAAAGGTTACAAGGAGTAAAACTAATTTGACACAACAAAGGTTCAATACTTACAGAATACAACATACCTGACATTGCATAACCTTGTCGAATACCTCTCTTTACATTCAAAGGAGCACTTGAACCACCATTGACCTTCAAAACACTTTCAATGTCAAGGTGGAGGGTTTAAATCATTGAACCCAGATAATAAACCAAAAGTCGTCAAATTATCCCAGAGATATTGGTGCTCTACCTGATCAAATGCCTTTTCTGGGTCAAGGGAAATCAGACCAGAGTTTATGTCCAGTAGTTTAGAAATGTCTAAATAATCCTGAATTACTGACATGCTATCTCTTATTGATCTGCCAGGGATACAATAAGACTGATCAACATGTATAACTTGGTCAATCACAACCTTTAAGAAGATCTTATAGTCAGCACATAAGAGACTGACTGGTCTCCAATTCCTTAATTCATTAAGATCCCCCATCTTGGGAAGAAGAGTAAGCACAACTCTTCGGCAGCTTAGGGGTTGCTTTCCCCTAGCTCTTCAGTTTTCTCTAAACTCACAGACGTACAACTTTGAAAAAAAAAATCTACAGCTCTTTTTTTGTAATTCAGTGGAACTCTTTTCCATCCTCAGATCGAACACAACGAATTAGGCGATTTTGTCCATTTTTTTTGTCTCCAAACTGAAGAAGAATTTAGAGGGAGCATCCAGAGATAATTTGAAAACATGAATGGAGAAGAGCTCTCTGTGCTCTGAGCCCTAACAGGTCAGTCAAAGCAGGTTTTTATTTTGTTTGTTTGTTTTTTTTGAGTGCCCGAAAATGACCTCCATTTCCTTGTGACCGCACTAAAATTCTAAAGATCCACTATATCATTCTCTAATTCTTTAGATTTCACCATCTCTCTTGTGACATTGTGTGTATTGATTACAAAACTGCTGAGTTTTTATTTTGCCAATATCCCAACATTGCTGCAAGGAAGTAAACATTTCATAGTTCTCCATTGCTTCCAAAAAAAATAAGAAAATCCTTTTTTTTTAAAACAACCGTCATTTATTAAAAAGGTATTAAAATGCCAGTATGCACTGTTAGGTTTTAGTCTATTTATAAACGCATTTGCTAAGATCATACTATTATCGGAAAAACCCACTGGAGACAAACTGCATGATCTGAATATCTAATCTTGCTAAAGAAATGTAATTGTCTTAACAATGAGCCCATGAAAACTGACTTGTTTTTCCATGTTTAGAACACCAAACATCGACCAAACCATAAGTCTCGATAGTACGTTTCAATGTCCTCCTCAAATGTATATTCAGCTCCAAATGATTCCTGATCTAAATCATCAACTGTACAATTAAAGTCACCTCCTAAAATCTAGTCTGTTGACGTACAACTTAACAGCGTACTTGCCATTTTTTTTTACTTCCTCGCACACTTCAGCAGAAGTAGAGGCAACATTTGCCTGGTTGTTAAGTTTTTAACACCCTGAAACTTTGGACTCCTTTTGCTCTCCTGCATCAACTGTTGGAGCTCCTTCCTCTTCGTTGCCTGCTGAAACACCTTCCCCTTCGTTATCTGCTGAAACTCCTGTTGAAACTCCCTCTCCTGCGTTTTCAGTAACGTGCACGAGCTCAGCCTCTTTTTGAACCTTTTCAGGGCAATTACGGACTGAATTCCCTTCCTGATTGCACCCAGAATCATGGTTTCTGTCTTTGCAAAAATAGTATAATCAAATCCATCCACCTTAAATTTCATCACAATGTTCAGCTCCTCCTTGTCCTTTTTTAGAGTCATATACACCTCGAAATGAAACTATGTGCCTCAACTTCGCCGATTTGCACCCAGAAAGGAGCATTGTCATTGCTGACACAATCTGACCATGATGTGACAACTCCTGCATCATTGCTGATGAATGTTGGCGAATTAGACGGGATGATGTTTTTTGCCGGGCTCATTAGAGGAAAGACAGTAGTGTGTGTATTTCTCAAAACAACTCCCCTCTCAACTGGGCTATTCACCTTATCAATAGAATCCAGAAACATAACAACACCATTATTTATCATAGAAGCTGCCTTCACGCTGTCACATCTGACAAGTTCCCCTACAACCAAACAACACTTCTCAACCAAATAATCCAAGCCAACGGGTATTTTAGTCCCATGCCGATGGGAAAGGATACGAAAAACCTTCAGAACCATATATCATTCTGGCTATTGTACCCAGCTAAATGCTTGGTGCTGCTGAAAAGAACACCAAAAACACACCAGTGAAAGAAAGTTGTGTGAACAGAGCTAAAATGTGAATCACCACTGTAAAAAATAAAGTTCAAACCTTTAGACATAATCTCACACTCATTCTGCTCTCCACACGTGCAACAGACGCTCTTGCATGTGCACCCGAAAGAAAGACAGACAGAAAGAACATGTTCTGTTCGGTATGACTTGAACCTGCTTAAACTCATCAGGAAAGTTTTTACTGAAATCACTGATCAAGGGAAGGTTATTCTCCCAGACTCTGCTGTACAGCTGGATTCTGCAACCACAGGAGTCACCCCCTGCTGGCCATTAAAGAGAATTAAGGCACTTCAGCATTATCTTCTCTTTTTAGAGCCAGAAGCTATATCCATCTTTTATTTGGTCTATGATAACTGCAATCCGCAGATTCAGTGTGGTCATCTCTCTTATGTAAGCAAAGCAGACTGTCTGGTTGAAGGTTTCAATAAAATACGGAAGTATAAAAGAACCCCCCATGTTCACATCGTGACACAGTTGCTCTGTGCAGAGTGAGGTTTTATGGACTATTCTGGAGGAGTAACATTACATTTAAAGACAAACAATATACAACTAAATTCAAATTTCTGGCACAGAAGAAAAAGAAGAGCTTCAAAGTAGATCATGCTTCGTTGTCTAGAAATATTCCTGATTTGGGTGAGTGGTGTTAACCAGGAAGAAAACACAGGCAAAGAGAGTGGTTTGCAAAGCAACATGACTTAATCAATGATGTGAAAAGGCATCACAAACTGCAGTATAATTGATGCATGAAGGCCAAGAAGTGCAATGGTTGTGAGAGACTTTGTATTATTTGTCTGCAGAGATTAGTTTGTGGCGATAAAGATTATATAATATAAATGTAGCACAGTATTTGGTCACAGGAGGATCAAATATTCTCGAGTTGTGTCAGGAAGGTCATCCAGTGAGAGAATCTGCCAAATTGAACCTGCCTCCACCCCTTGTGAATAAGCAAGCAGCTGAAAGTAACCTCAGCACAGTGTAAGACTGAAAGCAGTGGTCTGTTTATTTTATCATGTTAGGGTTTGGTACAGCTTTTTTTAAAAAGATGATGATTTCTACAAATTTGAAAGTGCTGTTCTGTTTTCACCACAATGCAACAAATGTTTTCATTTTTTTTAACACCAAAATCAATAAATAATCATGACAACCGTCAATTTTGAACAAAATGATTGTGATTATAATTTTGCCAAGAATTGTGCAACCCTAGCTTGTTGCACAAAGACAGTAGTGATTTGTGTCACTTTAAAGGGTTGCCTTCAGTTGACACCTACGGTTACCCACAGTTACTGTTTTTTAACTATTACCTCGGTCACTCTTCTTTGATCGTCTCCTGACAAAGACATGCCAGGAAGTGGAAGTTGGAGATATTTAGGTCAACGATATTCTTCCAAATTGATTCGATTTTTCTCCTCCATCAGTTCCTTTTTCCTGGTCTCCCGTTGTACTCTCAGCCTGCTGTGAACCCCCTCTTGTGAACCCCTTTTTTTCGTTGTTGTCTCCTTAACTGGACTCCCCCAGGCCTGATTCTTTGACTCAGTGGGGCTGTTGCCTGGCCACTTTCTTTCTGTGGGCACACAAGGTCTCCTGGATTTAGAACTGACATTGATTTTCCTTTTCTTTGGCAATTTGAACCATGAAGAGAATGCTTGTAGTAGTATGGGTTTTTTAAATGAGATAATTTAGACAAATGGCAGTAAGTCTGGGACAGATGAAGACTATTCCTATCTTGAATTCTTTAACTCATTTAACTCGATGCTTTGAGGAAGCACATCAAGTCAATATTGTTTTTTGCTCATACTACTGCAGTTTTTCCTTCTGTTAAGTTGCATTTCCTTCTTGAACTTTCCAGAAACAGCAAACAACCAGGGTTTTGTCAGCTCCTGTTTCTGCAAAGAGCAGAGCAAAAAAATGTGGACTACAGCAGATGTTCAGGCAGGACCAGCACTACAGGAAAGTGGCTGAGGGGGCAGTTAAAAATGGTGATGGGGCAAATCTTATCCTGCTGTGCCTACTTTTACATTTTCTTTATTCATCAACTAGATAAATTGATGTTTGACTCAATTTACCATGATTTATCTTCCATTATTACTCAAATTAGTACCATTTATAAAATGACCTCCATGTTTTATTCAGTATGACTTGAAACTAGAGATTCAAGCCCAGAAAATCATCAGGGATATGTTTATACAGGTCATAGAACAGAGAGCTGAAGGTCATTCTGTACAGCTGGATTTGTTTGGTTTTTTTTTTTGGTTTTTTTTGCAACCCGGGGAATTGCGTCCAGCTGGGCATTAAATACAATCCTGTTAATAAATATTATTGTGAATTGAATGAACTTAACCAATGCATTTATTTCATAGCATCACATCCGCTTATCATCTTAGCGGCCATCTTATGGCGCAACGGGAAGTAGAAAACGAGCAGTCAAACAGGTGTACCTAACAAAGTGACGGTGAGTGTTGTCTAAGGGTTTTGACTTAAACACTGTTCAGGCATGTTTGGTTGGCTGACTCCAGTCAGTTCACTGTTGAGATTTTGCAGATCATTGTCATTTTGTAGAATTTGAAACAGCTGCACCTGTGCTGTGATCACAGTCTCGCAAATCAAAGTGTTGACTGTGTAGCAAGAAAGCATAAAATTAAAAGGCTGTAAATTGGCTTCAGTCTAGTGTGACTCGTGTCTGTTTGTGGCAGCAATTAAGTCACTTCAGTTTAAATTTTTAATGTTGCCTTCACGCATTCTTGCCTGAAAAATAGAAAAATGGGAAAAAGAAGTGGTTTTAGTGGAAGTAGAGAGTCAAATTTATGTGATACTCACATACCCAGTGACGAAATGTTTCTCCCACTGAAAACGCTACGTCCAGATGAACGGAATCAACCTTTTGGGACATAACCATTCATGTTTATTGTAACTTTCTAGCTGCTCTTAATTCTGCTACGTTGGATTGGTTGCACCTAGCAAGTCCCTAATGTCAAATGTGGAAATGTGCCCTAGCCATTATCCTTAATTGACCTTGTTATTTAACACCAGACCTCGCTAAAAATGGAAAGAAAGCTGTTGATCGCACATCCGGAAAGTGTTCAGATGTCAGATGGGATCAGAGTCTGAAAGCTGGGTCTTAATTTCTCACTTTAAAAAAAAAGGAGGTGGGTGGGGCAACCATATATAAAGGATGGATGTAACCTCTGGATACACAATATGAACCCAATGAATGCCTTAAATGGGGAAAATGACCCTATTTGTCGCTTGATTTATGGCCTATGTAAACATTTCTTCTAATGACTTTATAGCCTGAGTCAGGAGTTTCAAGTTCTCTTTAATACTTCAGTAAGATGATGTTCATTTGGTAAATGATGCTCCCATTATAGTCTAATGGACAATAGAACAGGGAGTTCTTTAGGATGAGGTTATTTTGTGATTGACAAAGTACTACCTATTATAGTCATGCAGTGTTCCTGGAGTTATAATTCAGGTCCACCCCTCACCCACCATGTCCAGTCTTGTGAAAAAAAGAATGCCAAACCTGAGGATTTAAAATGGTCGCCCACAAGCCAGTGTGTCATGCCACAGTGACAGGCATCCATCTTTTACATAGTCTATGGTTTTTAGTTAAATCATGCACACACTAATGAACCAGTTGCTAGGGAGAGACATAACATAGAGGACACTAACAGCAACTACTGTCAGCAACTTAGGGTTTTTCCATGTCTGGTATAGCAACAGTGTTTCCTTGTGTGTTTTTAGTAGTTTGTGACTTGACTAAACTTGGGACAGGTGAGTTAAAACGACTGGAAACTGTGCTGATATTTGGTAGCTGTTGGAAAATTTGGAAACATGTTACAAGTGAACGGAGACTAGCAGGGACTGTTGTGACATGAGTGCAAATGAAGTGGGCGAATAATATAAATACATTTCATTGACTTCCACTGTATTTATTTTAGTTTTGTTTTTACAGCCATTTAATTTCCTTTGTTCTTAAAAGCATTTATTGCACTTTATTTTAAAAAGTTAGGAAACTCTTGTGTAAATGATTAATTGTTCTGCCTCTATAGGAATTCCATCAGTTTTTATTTAAATGCCTGACTTAACTTATGTATTGTAAAATATTTTTTTTTATTTACTCATAAGCTGTTTGAAGTCAGAGTGGGTCAATATGACTTAAGGGGAACAGATTTCTTAAAACAAAAAAAACAAGATAAGGACAAACATAAAGCAGAGATGTGTTTCTGTTAGAGGGGTTAACTTGTGGAATAGTTATGACAGTGATTTAAAAAGGTGTAGTTTTTTCCTTGTTTAAAAACATGTTTAAAAATAGAGTATTAGAAAAATATATAAATCAAGAATGAAAAGAGCAAAAGTAATAATACTTAAACTTTTGGTTGTTTTCCTTTGATTATTTTAATGAAATTTAATTTAATGTAGTTACTTATCTAAGGTGGAAATTTTTTGTTTGTTTTGTTTTGTTTTTTGTTTGTTTGTTTGCTTTGTTTTGTTTTATTCTTTGCTTCGAGCCCTGTGTACAGGAGCTGCATGCTAAAAGATCTTTTGTTAAAAGGGTTGGCGTAATAAGCATATGCTTCAGCCAATACCTTTCGATTAGCCTTGTCTCGTGCTTTCTTGCTTTGTGGTAATCTTTATTCTGTATTCACTGAGATATTTGAATGCTAATCAATAAATCAATAAATCAGTAGATGTA
This sequence comes from Etia nguti, assembly GCA_015106755.1. Lineage (NCBI taxonomy): Eukaryota > Metazoa > Chordata > Actinopteri > Cichliformes > Cichlidae > Etia > Etia nguti. Next base: position 22,669 of record VUQG01025942.1, on the reverse strand, counting down.
CTTGAGGCTGGTACAACACACATCTGATTTACTTTTTAATGTAGGAAAATTTGTTTTAAGAAACTGCATTGTTTGTTTTTTCCCTAAAGCCTAAATGAACATCTAAGTTTTTGTCAAGTCAAAAACTACATTGAGTTTACTTGAAAAATGGCAAACTGTCCATGTAAAGAAAGTGAAGATGTGTATGTCTGGATTGTGTGTATTCTCACATGCCGGGGGTCAGCCATCACCCAACAGCTATTTTTATGCCACGGGGGACCCGCAGCAGGTGGGGGGGACCCCTGAGGCATGCCTACAGTGGAAATTTACCTGCCCCCCAATGTCTGTGTCTGGGGATTTAAGATTCACAGGTAGCAGATAAGAGCATTGATGCTCCTCCTATGTCTGCTTTGGCAATGACACTCCCAGAGAGAGTATGCACCATGGTACGTTTGCATGTGCTAAACTCTGCTAAGTCTCTGGCCATGGGGAAGAAGAGCACATTTCCTTTTTCCAGAAATCTCTTCATTGCTGTAAGAAGAGTCAAATAATCAGATTAGCTAAGGCCATGCAAACTGAATCCCTTTATTGTGTTTACTACCAACTAATACAAAAAGACAAGCTCATTCTCACACTGGGCTGGACTCAGTCTGGGGTAGATGGCCCCCTCCTCCTGCTCCTCCTCGCCCCAGGCCGTATGGAGGAGCTTTAATGGCTGCTGTTGTTTCACACTAAGAGCCAATCTGGCTGTGCTCCTGGAGCCATCAGACGGGCTGTTAGCACACAAACAACAGCATCACTTCAGCTATCAGCTGCAGTAAAAACAGTGCGGGACCTCCTGTGGTTCAGGATGATCACCCCCACATTCTCGCTGATGCGGGTGCAGATTAGACTGTCGGCATGCGAGGTAACTGTTTGTCACAGGCTCTGGCTAAGATCGGGCTCCAGGGCAGAATTTCTCGGATTTTTGACAGGCGTCGTGTCGCCTCCCTCTGTTCTATACAACAGAAGAGAGGAGCTGCCATCTGGATGGAGCGCAGGCAATGCCAGGGATGACAAAAGAAAGACAAGATTTTTTTGTGTGTTAATTCTTTTCCCCAATTCTTTTTTTACTCTTCCCGTCTGCTTCTCTGTCCCCCTGTTTCCCTCCAGAGCCTCACCCCACAGTGTTCCCTTCCCGAAAGTAAACCGTAGTAAGCCCTGCCCGCAGACTTGGAATCACGTTTTACACAACACCCCTCACAGCAATAACCCGTGATGTTTTTATCTCAGTAAATCAGTCTGATTGGAAGACGCCGTTGATCCATTCCAGTGCTCCTGAGCTTTTTCATCGGGCATTCCTTACGGAAAAGGCAACAATGAATACAGTTCTTGTGGCTGATCAAAAAGTCTGAAATAAAAATCAAGGAAAATGATATCTTAAAATGCCTTTACATTCATTTTTCCTGTAAATTTTCTGTTAGGTTTTGAATAAGTCAGATTTTGTAAGTTACTTTGTTGATCACTTTGCCAATGTCCAATACTAATCACAACATGGTTAATGTTATAACATGTTGGGAAAAACTGTGTTGCTTTACTCTGCTTCTTCTGCCTTTAAGTTCTTCTTAAGCCTTTTGTATATCAGTAGTGTACGGACATGCATGCAGCACTACATGTATTACAAATATAGGAAATGTATTATGACAGCCCCCAGTAGATCTTCATCAAATACCATATCCCAGCAGTATGACTAAATAGGGCTGGGTATCGTCACTGATTTCCAGAATCGATTCGATTCTGATTTACAAGGTCCCGATTCGATTTGATCCACGATTCTATTTGATTCGGGGAAATTTTGCCTCAGACAGTCAGAAATATTATAATTCTGATCATTTATCCGTACATATCCATATTTTTATATCTATAAAAAGAAAGCTGACACTTCTGAGAATTTATCCTGGCAGATAACCTTAAAAATATTCTGTAGTAGAACAAAAACTGAAAAAACCCAGATGAATCAACATATAAACATTACCTGATGCTGCTGAAGTGAAGCAGAGTTTACAGAGGTTTGATTAGAGACACAGCTAACATTTTGCAATTTCGTATAATTTTAAAAAGTTTAAATTTCTTCAGTATTGAACAGCAGAAATGAGGATTTCTGGTCAGAAGTCAGTTAAATTAAAAAAAATTTAAAAAAAACCAGCGGCCGACAGCGCTGTACACAACAGTAGACTGGTGGGTAATAAGCAACCGAATAATGCAGAAAACAGAGATTTTTAGATGGGAAACTGAGAGCTTTGCATGAAGTGTGATTTTTATCGTGGTGGAAGCAAAACAGCAAAAGTAAGAGGGAATTCATGATGATGTTTATGTGAAGTGAAATGTGAAGCGTAGTTTGGATCTTCTTTTGCTGCTGGTTCAGTCAATATTGTTTGGAGAGAGATAAAACCTGCAGCTTCAGGATCTAGCGCAAAAAAAAAAGACGTAAACAAAAAGCGCGGACCCACCGACGCATCAGAATCAGTGAGCTGTCGGCTTTCTCGACCGACGGCGTGTCCATGTACGTGCCGTCGGGTGAGAAAGCCGACATCTCACTGATTCTGATGCGTCGGCGGGTCCGCGCTCTGTGTTTACGTCTTTGTGCAGAATCCGTGTACCTGCTCCCATTTACTGTTTTAGCTGTTTGGTGGTTGTCAAAAGTTTGTGAGCTTTAACCTGAGATTCTAGCGTTTCGGGCAAAATACATTTATAATTAAAAGGATTTTAATGAATCGATATGGCCTTATTCAAGATGGAATCGATTTTAATCGGAAAATCGATCATCAAAACCCACCCCTATGACTAAATATAAATTATTACCTATAAAGAATATTCAACTAAAAATAATTAATATTCTGTAGTAAACAGGCAAATGAGATACAATCGCTGAGATTGTGTTTGTTTAAAAATTAATTAAAAATGCAAAAATCCATGTGGCAGAGGGTCCTTTTTGGTCTGGAGAACTTTCAATACACCGGAAGAAACACTTCACAGTGAGAGGTAGAAATGACTGAAAAGTCAGGTCCTAAAAAGGATTGCTTTTTCAAACCAATAGTTTAAAATCCAAAAAGATTCAGTTTAATGTAATTTGGGCAAAGAAAAAGTGTATGTAACTAGTAGTAATGGCTTATTTATTGACATTTTGAAAAGGTCTTGCAATGATTTTTAAAATGGCACAGGAGCCCTTGTTGAGCCTCCTTGCTTAAAAAGAGGAGCTGCTGCACTGCCGAACCCATGCATGCACAGGAAGTGATGTAGTATTTAGCATGAGCAATCATGAAGCGAATTAAAGAAATAGACAATCTCACATTCCTGTGCGGTTTGATCGACAGTGGAGAAATGGTTTCAGAGTGCTGGCAATGACAACAAGAACAGAGCAGAAGATTCAGGAAAAAAACAACAACAAAAAAAAAACCCTTCTGAATTTCAAGTTGAGTAATGACAGTAATGAGAAGCTCTGTCTGCTGTGTGATTGACAGCTCAGTCGAGCCTCTGTAGCTTTTGCTGTTTGATATTCAGCCGTTTTTGGTTGAGCGGCTCAGAGGAAATCTTCACCTTTTCTGTTCATTTCTGTTTAAAAAAAAACAAAAACAGATTATTCTTTAGTATCTTATAAAATTGTATGAATATTAGTAATTGTTCCAGTCCTGTCATACAGCTACTGTCATCTCATCTCAGCTATTTTTACTTTCTGCAGACTGGATCCTCCCCGGATGGTCCCTATTGACTGCGACTGAAGAGCCTCCCCGTCACTTCTCATCAGTTTACCCCACACGGGGATTTACATTAGCCAATCTGGTGAGGAACATTCAAACCTTTTTAATTAATTTTTTTTTTTTTTTTGCTGTTAAAACACCCACTCAGTGAGTGCGTGTGGACCTGCATAGAGGTTCTGAAGAAAACGACTACATGGTTGGTGTAAAATCAGCTGTGTGGGGACATAATAGGATTCAGTTTATATCTGATGAGATGCAGAGAAATCTTCAGAGACCAGATTCACGAATTCTTGGATGTAATCCAGAGACGAGTTGCTTGGAACTCGTGAATGTATTGTTTTGGCTCTTTGTTGATTCCAGTTTGTGTGCGTTTACGTGACTGTTTTTGTGATATATTTTTTTTTCTATTGCCTTGTTTGTGTGACATGACAAGAAATCTAAAATGTTCAGCAGCAGCAGCAGCAGCAGCTGTGGTGCTTTACCCAGCAAACACCTCTAGAACACGTTGTCCCACATCACAAAGGTCATTGCATAATTATGTTGTGTAAATTAGCATCCAAGGTATTTATCCCCTGTGGCTGTCACATGGTGTTATTTTTCTTCTTCTTCCTCTTCCTCTTAATAGAGCTGCAGTGGAAATTATTTATGTGTGCTTGAAGCAGTTTGGGTACAAATTTAGCTCAGAGACATTCAGAGGAGCAGCTCTCTGGAGAAGCTTCCCATACAATCGATACTGCAGTGTTGTATGATTTTCTGTAGGATCGAACTTGTTAAATAGAAGCATCACAGTGTTTTGTTTTTCTTCGGCTGTTGCTTTTGAATCGATGTCTGCATATTTTAGTCACTTATGTAACATCATCATTTTAATGTGCCAGACTTATAACAAGTAATATCTTTGTAGATCAGATGTTTGCATTTTTACAGGTGGCCGACTTGTGTGTTTAATTAAAAACGACAGCTTTTGAATCAGGGGCATTCGGACTGGGTGGTGAATCAGATTTTAATTAAAATTAAAATAAATTACAATTTTGGCTTGGAGCAGTTTTGGGTTAGTTAGATGCCGTTAGGTCTGTGGATAACACAAACTGTAGACATCTTTAACTTTATATTTAAAAGTTGCATTTAAAGCTGCAATTCCTCCAGAAAGTAATGGAGGCAGCATCTGCCTACAAGGGTTCGAGTCTAGATTTACAAAAGAAACACTCACCAGCACAGAAAAAACTACAAATGAGACAGCAAAAACTACACATGGAAGATGTCAACTAGTGCAACTGCTATGATAGCTTTGTCCTGGTTGATAAGAAAAGCAGAGTAAGTTGTACAAGTACTTTGCATTCAAAAACTCCACATCTGAGTTTTTGCTTCAACATCTGCCAGAGCCACATTCTCCATGGCCTGTCAGCATCGGTCAGTTGCCTCCAGTAGCCCACAGGCTAATTAAGCCCAATGAAGAGTCCTTTTAGTGCTTGATGGCTCCCTTCACCTCCAGTATCCACCAACCGATTCAAGGATTACCACTATGACAGATGCCAGCTACCTTGCAGTCATAGCTCCATTCAGCTGTCTTAATAGCGGAGGTGTGGAACATTGTCCATGTCCAGAGGCTTGATGTCCCCAGGTTTCCTTGGAATACTGTTGAAGTTCTGCTCGAGGTGGGGATTAAAAATCCTATGGATCCCAGCCTCCGCCAGACGTTTCTACGTTCTATGTACGTTTGGGTGGGGGACACCCAAGAAAACTCCTCACCAGCTGGTGATCAGTTGACAGCTCAGCTCCTCTCTTCACCTGAATGTCCAGAACATACAGCCACAGATCTGATACTATTACAGAATCAAGTCAGTGTCCTGACGCCACTCTGCTGTGCACTAAAGAACACATTTGTGTTCAAACATGGTGTTCATTAAGGACAAACTGTGATTTGCACATAAGTCCAATCAAACAACACTGCTCGGGTTCAGATCAGGCAAGCCGTTCCTCTAAATGACTCACCTCCAGCCCTCACTGTCGTTTCCCACATGAGCATTGAAATTTCCCAGTAGGACAATGGAGCTGCCAGGTACGGCACCCTCCAGCTCTGCAGCTAGCAACTTCAAGAAGCTGAGTACTTTGTATTGTTAAACTGCAATCTGGATGCCTTCCATGACCCACAGTTGCACGAAAGCAATGCTCTTGTCCACTTGAAAAAAAAATGCAATTTACAGGCACAAGCTGGGGGGGAATGCAAGAATACCTACCTCTGCCAGGCACGTCTCGCCGAAGACAACTCTGTAGAGTGGTTCCACAGCCCAAGCCATGTGTTGACGAGAGCCCGACTGAATCTCCCAGTCAAACTCAACAGTTAAGACTATGTCCACACTAATGCGTTTTCGTTTGAAAACGCATCAATTTCTCTCCGTTTTGCCCTCCCGTCCACACTGAGACGGAGCTTTACTCAAGGAAAAACGCAGCGTTTTGAAAACGCTCTCGAAAACGTACAACAAAACGGAGCTG